>JAIUZE010006041.1:0-62998 GCA_022085475.1 Heliosperma pusillum
TCATTTTCGGGTTGAGTGGTTTTGGATCGGGTTATTTTCGGGTCGGGTCAGTTACGGGTCAAGAAAGATCGGGTCATGTTCGGATCGGGTCGGGTCTAATCGGGTTTCGGGTCACATTCGGGTGTTGTAGTTCGGGTCAATTTCGGGTCACGGGTCGGGTCATTCGGGTCGGGTCAATCGGGTCGGGTTGCTTTTGCCAGGTCTAGTTACAAGTTTCTTTTCCAATGTGACATTTTTTCGACTAAGTGTGACATTGTTTACCAAATATGTGATATTGTTAAGCCAGTAGTGTGATATTGTTTACCAAGTCAATTGATATTGTTTCATGAAAGGTGATATTGTTTCTAATTAGGTGTGATATTGTTTAATACAACTTGTAATATTGTTAAACAATCGTGTAATATTGTTTACCAAAAAAATGAAATGCGTTACAAAGCATATATTGTTTATTTAATAACATAAAAAAATTGCAAATTCTGATACAGCTATAATATTGTTACTATGATAGTTCTATGACAACTTAAAAATGGAAAAAATATATACAAAGTTACAACCGCATGGAGCGATATCTAAGAATAAAGAATTTGTCTTTATAAGAGAAATGAATTAAAAAAAGTATGATTTGCTCAAATGATGATGAACTATAGATTTCGTCATCCCGCACACATACTCTTAAGCAACCTCCCAAAAGCGAAGAAATCTGCAAAAAAAAGGAAAACAAAGTGCAAAACATCATCTTAGTATATTCTCATCCTGATATATCATTTGTTTATCATGAAAAAAGGAATTACAAAAAGTATAAAAAGTAAGAAACATAAATGAATTGTAAGGAAAATGACTAACCTCGGAGACGGTATCCGTTGATTGATGTGATCTAGCATGCTCTAGAATGGGAAAAGAAAGTGCATTAAAATGTAATTGAGACAGTGATATTGTGAGGATATTCCTCAACAATTCATAAATTTAATCAAACAAGCTCCAACATTCTCATAACTATAGTATATTCCTTACAAATTTTAATATTCTTTGCTAGACATATGTTAACTTTAGAATGATCAATAATTATTTGTTTATGAAATTAATTATACTTGAGTGGACCAATGAGGTGATTATAGGCCTCATAAAACTAAACAACGACAAAACCTTACCAAAAAAAATCTAAATCTACTGGAGAATGACAAACAAATCGAGCGATCTTAATCTTCTTTAGATTATATTGGCTTATTATTGACTCACCTCCTTGGCCAACAGAGGGCAAACCTTTATTTACTTTTTCTAAAGCCTTTGCGGTGACAATTAATCAATTTTGTCCTTATATCGCCACAATCAAACCTTTTTGTAGTTCAAATCAAGGTTCAAATCCACAAGTTACTGCATACACTTTATAAATCTCAATACTAGCATCTAATGTAGCAAACATTAGACCGAGTTTATGTTTATATTCAGCGGCTACACTCTGTATCCACTTTTCAAAACCTCTAAGGGTCAACTACAAAGAAATTTGATTTACAACATGCACATCAACAGATTGTTCACTTTATAGAGTAGGAACAAATGTAATAACAATATGAAAAGTGTTGTCTACATAAGTGATTGAGTTTAATAGGTTCCAACATGGAAAATGTAATGCATTATAATATAGTTCCGAATGTGATACTTTAAAGAACAACACGTGATACTTTTTAGAAGAACATGTGATACTAATTTACATAAACTAAATAAAAGGATAACATGAAGATAAAAACTAGAAATAATATAACCAGTGACACACTAATATTTGGGTGATAATACTTCAACAAAAAAATTGATCAGTTTTATAACAAAAATATATTAGACAATAATGAATCAAAAGAGAAAGAGGATAAATTAGGTTAATACATAAAAACTAGATCATCATATACTGGAATAATAAGAATATAGATATATTAATAGCAAATCCATAAGAAAAATGAAATAATAATAATCGCTATTACAAAAAAAAAAAGTGACACAAAATTAATATTAAAAGAAAAACGAAAGTAATAAACAAATCTAGCAAAAACAAGAGGAGAATGAATTAATACCTGGCAATGAGATTATAAGAAGTGGAGAATAAATTATGTTGTGTAGCTATGCCTTTTGAGAATATTGAGTCATAAAGTTTGTCTGATGGGATTAAAAAGAGAGCGTGAGGAAAGAGAGAGGGTAGAGAGAGAAATTGAATGAAAAATTATGAAAGATGGCTGAAATATATGGTATATATAGAAAAATTGTAAATAACAAAAATACCCTTATTACTCGCGCGTGATCTCAGCCCTTGATCTCTTTTGATCTGACGGATGAGATTTGGACTCATGGACTCAAATAGTTAGGGTGGACTCATGTGATCCTAATTCTATATATATATATATATATATATATATATATATATATATATATATATAGAAATTGTATCACGTGAGTCCACATATGTTAGGTGAGTCCGTCCTACCAATCTAGATCATTAGATAAATGAGATCTGACGGCTAAAGTAAAGCGCTGAGTTTAAGGATAATTTCGTATTTTTCTCGCTCTGAATAAATAGCCATCAAGCAGCTTTTTCTATTATTCTTGCTGTCAATTTTTCTCTCTCTTAAATCTCTCTCTCACGCAAAAGCAATTCTCAAAGCCCAATTCCTATGCTTTTTCTTACAGTCAACTACATACAGATGTTTGCTTTACTAGATTTAGCATCTCCTTTGATATTGCGCCGTTTATCGAGCTGGGATCGTTGTTTAGAGAAGAAAATTCTGGTGTCGCATTTCTTTCATTTCAATTTTGCCAATTTTTGTGATTAGGTTTTGTAATTGTGCATCTGAGCTTGTATTCATGTCAATGAATTGTTCATATTTTTCATGCTTTTCATAATATGTTCTTTAATTTGATTCTAATAATGATATTTTTGCTAATGTATGTCAGATAAAATCGCGATAACCAGTGACGCATGCGGCATATAAGCTTCAACGACGATGCAACTATTATGATGGTACAGTCTTTCTATATTAATCGTGGTCTGATTTATCTTGTTTAGGGTTTAATTTTGAATTTTGTTATCATTTCTTCATCTTATATTATGATTCTAATTAAAATCGGCAAATCTTCTTTCAATTCATTTGTATGGTGAATTTTTCATGATTTTTTTAATTATTCTTTCAATTCGTTTAGTGATCAAGTTGATCGAGTTTTGAAGTTGGTGAACTTCGTGTGCGATTATTTTTAATCATATTCGTGTGTTACTCAAATAATGATTAAAAATGCAAGTGTGTTACTCTAATAATGCAAGTGTGTTACTGTAATGGTATAAATGTATTATTTTAATAGTTTACGTATGTTACTTTAATGGTATAGATGTGTGACTATAATAGTATAGGGGTGTTACTATAATAGTATAATAGTATGACTGTATCTTCCTTGCTTTTGCCTACTATCAGGTTAGTGAGTTAGTACCCCCTTCTTTTGATATACTCTAAAGTCTAACCTCTCCTTTTGATATAATGTGTGTTGGTAAGTAGTAACCTTACTTCCTTGCACTACCATATTTTTCTCGTCTCGCTCTTTTATAGTTGAAATTAATTCAATATTAGCAAACTCAGATTATCATCGAAATTCTAATAACGCGGATAAGCTTGGTCTGAAGTTTAATCCGTTGCTAAGAATAAGCATTGAGATGAGTGAGAATTTGATTATGTTTTATCATTGGATTGATGTAGCTATGATCAATATCCTCAATGTACAGCTGCTAAGAGTATCACAATTCTACTAGTGGATGAGTCCACCATTTTTTGTGAGTCCATGAGTCCTCATCTTAGCCATTGGATGAGGGAGATGGATGGATGAGATTGTAGAGACAAAAACACACTTAACACTAATCAATTACCTATGCACTAATTAATTAACTTTCTCTCTCTAGCCTTTAGTTAATCACTTTTGAGTTTCTGAGATTTATGAGAGTAACTTTAGTCCCTTTTTATGTAACTTCAACTAAAGTGTGATTTCGACTATATAAATTTGAATTTATGAATTTTCAAGACAAATTTATGTCATTTTAGACTTTTTATGAGTGTAACTTCAGACATTATGAGTGTAACTTCAACCGTTATTTATGAAACTTCAAACTAAAATGTGATTTCGACTATATAAATTTGAATTTATGAAACTTCAAGACAAGTTTATATGACTTTAGCCTTTTTAGGAGTATAACTTTAGTCATTACGAGTGTCACTTCAACCATTATTTTTGTAACTTCAAACTAAAATTTGATTTCGACTACATAAATTTGAATTTATGAAATTTCAAGACAAGTTTATGTGATTTTAGCCTTTTTATGAGTGTAACTTCAGTCACTACGAGTGTAACTTCAACCATTATTTGTGTAACTTCAAGCTAAAATGTGGTTTCGACTATATGAATTTGAATTTATGTAACTTTAAGACAATTTTATGTGATTTTAGCCTTTTCTGATTGTAACTTCAACCATTATTTGTGTAACTTCAAGCCTTATATGTGTAACTTTAACCCAAAATACAATTAAATTTTAGCATTTTTATGAGTGTAACATTTTACTTTATTAGTAAAACTTCAATTATTATTTGTGTAACTTTAGTCATTTATAGGGTAATTTTATGCATTAGTCTTTTCTAGTGTGACTTCAGTCCAAACTAGTCAAATTTCAGTCCAAATCTCTGTAACTTCAGTCCAAACCTATGTAACTTCAGTCCAAACCTATGTAACTTCAGTCCAAACCTATGTAATTTCAGTCCAAACCTATGTAACTTCAGTTATATAACTTTAGTCTAAAATAGTGTAACTTTAGATCTAGAAATATAAACACCATAAAAAAATAAAAAAACGAAATCTAAAATAAAAAAATAAAAACATAACAAATTAAAAAAAAAACATAAAACATATAAAAAAATGTGTAACTTCAACAAAAAAAAACTGTGTAACTTCAGTCATTATATGGGTAACTTCAGTCATTATATGGGTAACTTCAGATACTAAAAGTGTAACTTCAGTCATTATATAACTTTAAGGTCATTTTGTGTTACTTTAATAAATAATATGTGTTACTTTGATATATGTGACTTTAATAAATAAGACATGTAACTTTAATAGAAAATTTGTGTTACTTTAATATACAATATGTGTAACTTTAATAGAGGATTTGTGTTACTTTAATATATAATATGTGTTACTTTAATATACAATATGTGTGACTTTAATATACAATATGTGTTACTTTAATAAATAATATGTGATATTTTAATAGACGTCATTAAAGTTTGACCCACCTTTTCAGATCTAAAAAACAAAGAAAAACAGAAAAATAAACAAAACAAATATTTAAGCAAAACTGGAGAAGAAAAAGAAAAGGAAAAAGAAAAAAAAAGAGAAATGAGAACACCACCAAAACCATGAGAACACCACCAAAACCATACCATTTTTCAGATTTGAAAAAAGAAAAAAAGAAAAGAAAAGGAAGATGGTACAAATCTGAAAAAAGAAAAAAAAAAAAGAAGAAGAAGAAGAAGAAGAAGAAGAAGAAGAAGAAGAAGAAGAAGAAGAAGAAGAAGAAGAAGAAGAAGAAGAGAGGAGGAGGAGGCAGGGGAGGAAGACAGAGTGACGGCAGGGGGCGGCAGACAGTAGGTCGGTGGCAGGGGCGACATGAGGGCGGCGCGGCAGGCGTGGAGGCGTGGCGTGGAGGCGGATGTGTGGTGCATGCGGGTGTGTGGTGGAGGCGGAGGCGACGTGGAGGTGGCAGGGGAGGAGGTAGGTGGTGGTGGGATTTTTTTTTATTTTCAGATCTACTTTTTTTGTGGTGGTTTGTGTCGGTTTTGGTGGTGGTGGGTGGTGGTGGTTGGGTTGAATGAAGGATGAGTATTATTTTGGGATTTTGAATTTATTAGGGTTTTAGAGAGAGATGAGATGATAGATATTGTGTGAGATGAGAGAGAAGTAGTTGGGTGAAAAAGCTTATATATTGAATTAGGGTAGATTAGTGATTAATTAGTGAAATGTAGAGAGATAGTGGTATTAATGACCATTTAGGAGAATCAATCTCAACCATCCATCTCTCTCATCCAATGGCCACAAAGAGGACTCATGGACTCACTCTTTTGGGATGGACTCTCTTGATCCTTTCTATATATATATATATATATATATATATATAGGGGCGGGTTCCCGTGCGAACTAAAGTACGGTGCGAACCGTACGAACTATCTCGGATACACACATCAATACTGCTAGATACATGTAGTAATACTATCGGATACACTTATTATACATGTATCTACTAGTATTCCTAAATGTATCTAGTAAGACTCATACATGTATCCACCCCAAAACAATTAGCTACTTCCACTCAAACCAACCTCCAACCACCCTACAACTGCCCTGCACCACGACTACCACTACAGAATGTACCACCACCACCAACACCACCACCACAAAAACGATATAAGCGCCGACGACATAGCTGGGCACCACAGACGACGGCGGAAACTTCGTCAGCAACCCTAAACGGCGCCGTCAAAATCGTCGGAATCCCTAAAAAATCACAAACGCGACTGATGAAACACCACAACCACCATCACACTTTCACTAACACCACACGCAGCAACCGAAAACAATATATCACGAACCCTTCTCCGGCCTGACTTTGGCATTATTTCAGCATTGACGGAGCTCCGACAACGACATCACCAACCCATAAACTCTTCTTTCTGCACAATTGCAACACCTGCAACTCCTTTTATGCTTAGCCTATCACCACAGAGCCACCGTATCACGGCCACGCGCCTTCATTACCAACATAGATCTCATTTTTGTAAAAAAAATATGGTGATGGTGCGGTCAGAGTAACGGCCGTGAAGAACAGAGAAAAAGAAAAAGACAAGGTCGGTAATGGTGGAGTTTGGGTGGTGCGCCGGAGTTGGAGTGGTGCCGCCGACGAAGGTGGTTCGGTCATGTGGTCACCGACCATTGTTGGTGGTAGTCTGGAATGAAGATGTTTAGAGGATATGGTTTGCATAATATATTAATGGGTTGTGACAGGTTGGGCCTTAGGGAGTTTATAATAGGTATGGGCCTCATAATAATGCGTAAGATCAGTCCAGCTATATGGTTCGTACAGTTCGCACCGAACTCTTAGTTCGCACGAGATCCTGATTCTATATATATATATATATATATATATATATATATATATATATAGGGTCAGGATCCGGTGAGAACCACTAACATAATGAGAACCGTGAGAACTCTCACTAAATCTCCACCAAATCTTGTTTCGAAAGTTTTGATGGATCATTTACAATTAGTTTAATTTATTCAATCAAAATATTTGCAATAAGTACACAAAATTTATTGATTATAGTAAAAAATATATACTTAATGTACATAAATTCAATTAGGTGAATTAAAACTACTCTAAATGCATGAAAACGAGCACTAAGTGCATGAAAATTGTTACATGCATGAAAACAATTACTAGGTGCATGAAAATAACTTGCTCTAGATGCAAGAAAATGAGTACTAAGTGCATCAAAATTGCTAGATACATGAAATTGACTACTACGTTCATTAAAAAGAGTAAAATCTATTTCGACTCGATTTCCGTCAATTGCTTATAAATTTTAGGCCAAGAAATATGTTATCTAGCCATAATATTCTACACCGAATCCAAATATTTCGTTAGTTTTAAAAATTAAATTTTCTAAGGTGGAGTTCTCATGGTTCTCATTATCTTAGTGGTTCTTACCGGATCCCAATTATATATATATATATATATATATATATATATATAGATAGAGAGAGAGAAAGAGAGATGCAAGATCCGGTGAGATATTTTATGTCATACTACTCGTCGTTGATGACGACCACCCACCCACCAATAACTACGACATATCTAAGTACCTAGATGACACAAGCAAACATTTATCCGGCATCGTCGTCACCCATTATTTATCCCATGTTTTCTTTTAAATCTTCATATTCCTCCACCCTTACACATTACTCTTACTCGGAGCTCACACCACCCCAATCACAACAAAAAATTTCAAAATTAGGGTCTCGTCGTCGGCTATGAAGAAAAATGTCGGAGGCAAAGATGCTTAGTAGAGAAGAAATATGATAAAAGAAGCTATATATAATAAACCTTTTGTAAAACAGCGATAATAGTGACTTTCCGGCATGAAAGGGCGAGATAATGATGGTGTTTGTCGGAGCTTTGGTATTGGAATCAATTGGTGTGAAAAAAGTACGAGAAAAAAAAGTTAGTTATAGTGCGCGAAAAAGTGGTTTAGTTGCGTAATATTATATAGTATATACCGTGATATTCTTTAGTATAACTTGTAATATTGTATCATGGATTCACAGACTCAAAAAGATAGGGTGGACTCACGTGATCTTAATTTTATTATATAGAGGATTAATGTTAGGAAATAATGCTTAGAAGTTTTTCATCCATGCTAATAAATGTCAAGGGGTAAAGTATAGATTATGAATTGAATTTATGTAAAGATAGAGTTACAAAGCCACACATTAAATTTCACGTGATGATCGATTTTTAATTTTAAATCCCAGATACAATTTTCTCTCACGATCTGAGTATTAAGTCATTTTAGGACTGTTGTGTGTCATATATTTATTTACATCCATCAAATACGTTTACTTAGAGACCATATGGAGTTGTAGCATATTATTTTATTATGTTGTTAGACCATAATGGCTTTGAACTTTCTAAGCATCTTGCACGTAAGATGACACAAGAAAATTGAGCTTTCCAACTTGACAAAGAAGAACATTTATTATCTCTTTAATTAATAAATAAATAAGAAGAAGCTTTGAAGTTTCTATGTAAATCTCCAAAGGAATGAAAAGAATTAAGAAAATAAGAACAAGTTGCTCTTTTCTTCTTTTGTTTGGTGTGTGTGTGGGTGGGGTGAAGTCGGGTGGAGGAATGAATTTATATAAAACAGGAGAAATAAGCCTTAGTGGTTGTTGTTCTTATCTAATAATATTAGATCATATATCACGACCAAATGCAATAAAATTAAAATTAAAAGTTTTTTCCCTTATACTATATTCCACTCACGCATTATGCAACCATTCTGTTTGTCGTCCCTAATTTGCTAGTGATACATGTACAAAACATGGCGGAAATCATGTGTGGTACATGAATTGACCATGACGACATTGTGGCTGGTACACAAACAGACCGTAGCGGCATTGTGTGCATCACAGAAAGGACTCGCAACCAACTCCTTTGCCATAATTACTACAATCAAATTCAAGGGTATGAAACGTCAAGTAACTAACTTGAATTCTCAAGATTACATCCGCTTCCTTCTAATGAAATGAAAAAGAGGAACATATCTTTGATGTATTACATCATGGTTTTTATAAACTAAGCTTACGTGTATTTTGTTCGGAGCTTTTAAAGTTTTTAATAAGTTACATTTTAGTTGTTTGACGTTAAAACTCAAAGTTAACTGAAATTTATGTGTAGTTTTTAAGTTACATTGTAATATTTTTTACTTTAGTTTTAAACGAACTCAAAAATTTTATAGTAAAACTATCATTAAAACAAAACTCGAATATTTCTTATAAACTCAGAAATTACACAACAGTTGAACTAGTAAAACTGGATGTATATTCTAGGAACTAAACGCAGCTGGTTTCATTTTTTAGAACTTATTTTACTTTTTCTTTGTTCCTTCTTAATAAGGTAAGAAAATCGTAAGAATTAGTTATGAACTATGCAATGTCAAGTTTGATTTTTTCGTTTTCGTTTCTTTGTAGTTGTAATAATTATTGGGTCGAAATCTGATTACATATAAAATCTAAAGTTTATTGGGATCGTAAATCAGATAATGTGTAGGAATTAAAAATTCAAAAATTTGTTTAAAACAAAAATCATATAAAGTCTCTGACCGACACATATAAAGGGTCTAGTGACAGGGCAAAAAAAAAAGTATCTAACCTAGGAATACTAATAGTGCTCGCTCAACAGCCCACCACCGGTCCTTGCACCAGACGAATCTACGTACCCTCTGGTCTCGCCCACCATCGTTGCCTTCCTCCTTGAACAACGGGTAGAGCCTAATCGCATTAGGATATTCAATAATGTTAATGTTGTTATTTAACTAGAATACATTAAATGTTTGAAAAATAAAATTATGGCCTAAATGTTGATTATAGCAAAATGGTGTATGTTTATGTGAGTTGCGTTGATGTAAATTAGATAATGCTTTAAGTCAAAAACTTCGTCTTTCTTTTTGTTTATTTTTCACCCATTGTGTTTTTCTTACTAGCATTTTTTATGCTAATAACTGTTGAATTATAACCGTTGACTTAATGGAGCAAATATATAAATTTTATAAAAAGAGAAATTTATAAATATATTGGGTAATGTTAAATACAGCCCTTAGGGTTGTATTTAAGGACTTAAAACTTTCTAAATGTGGTATAAATATAGGAAATGATGACAAAATTGCACGAAAAATGATGCAATTAATAACAATATTAATTATTAATTTCCATTTTAAGATCCTTATATACAACACCTAGGGCTTATTTATCATTTTCCTTATTAATTAAGGAATCTTCTAACATCCCCTTGCTTGTGTATGTGGCTTATTTATTCCTCTAACATTCCAAAAGTCAATATTAGTCATTTTCCACAATCAGCCTACGTCCTCTTTCTCCCATACTGGTTCCAGTTTTCTTTCCAAGGGACATTTTAACAACTAGTTGTTGTATCGCGCGCAATACCCCAAGATATTGTTAACCGCTCGTTGTTATTTGCCTAGTGATTCTTGTAACATTTTCAAAAAAGTAAAAACAAATGTAGTTTGAAGTTAGTAATTATTGGTAACACCATAGTAGTAAAAAGCTTGTATAATGTCTTAATTGTAACAAGAACAAATGAAACCCGATCAAAGACTTGTAAGCAAGTACACAAACGATTTTAATTACGTAACAGATTATAACTCTTAATCTCCTCAGAAAAAAAAAGGTGCTACAATAACGAATGAAAATATATTTACATCAATCCAACAACATTGTTAATAAATCAATAGTTCAAATGTTTGTCACATTTCTTAATTTAACAACACCAACGTCTAACACTAACCTCATTTGGTAAGCATCTCTAGAACATTTTGTACAACAATGTACTCAAACTTAACTAATCTAATTTGGGAATCATTAAATCTATGAGTGTTTAGATAACTAAATCTACCAAACCCACCCTAACCCAAGAAGTAAATAATAATTTGGTTCCACAGCTAGGAATCTTCTAGGAGGGGAGGTTGTAGCATTGGAGAACTGTGTTCTCACAAATGGTTGATTCATGACCACAAAACGATACAAGGCCCCCTCTTTCACCTCTTTACCTGTATCACCAATAAAGAGAATACATTAAAATTAAGACTTATTTAATTTTTTTTTAACTAATGAAATCAGAGCTAAACATTTTTTAATATGCAAGAAAGCAAAATTAAGTTTGATAGATAAGAAGGTAAAATGAATCTGTAATTCGAATATCTTAACCTGCAAGATTCAATCGTCGAAAGGGGAACATTTTTCTTAGTTAGGTTAATAACCTAGGTCCCTTCGACAAAGAAAAATAAAATCCTTCACATAGGAAAATTTTGAAGGGAAAGACCGTAACACCATTTTCTCCCCCATAGCTCTCCTCTCTCCCTTTATCAACCTTGAAAGGCCAAATATTACTTGCCATTTACCTCCAAGATCACTAGACCCATGATGCCCTTTATCCTACAATTCCATTCAAACAAACCCTTAATACTCCACAATCTAAAACAAGAATGTCAAATCGTTTAACTCCGAAAATTCCTTTGTTACTGGCTTACTGCCACACATTACTCATTTACCCATTCATGCGTGTCATGTCATCATTAAGACATGTACATAAAAACACAGCCAGTTGACAGAAGAGAGTACATCTACTTAAAACCAATGGAATCGATAAAACATAAAAGGCTTTACTTTAGAAAAATGTTTATTGGTCTTTTGTTGAATGACGTATCCAGTATCCATAGTCTCTTGCAAACAAATACTAAAACTCAAACATGAGGCGTATAATCACACAAGACTATCATACTTCACCGAACAAAGTAATAACTGCCTCTGTCACAACTCACAAATGCAGTGGCTGCTATATTAACCACACTAACTCCATGTTCTAAAAATCAATAAGAAGTTCTTGGATTTATTATTGAAATATGTTCAAATATATGAAAACATGGTTTAAAATCTTTATTACATTGTGCCAGTAAAAATAGTAGTAAGACACCAAGTTAGCTAACTACCTGTATATGTGCCATAAGAATATTTTTTAAAATCTGTTCACCACTAAAAAATAAAAAGGAGGCAGTTTAAAGGGATGCAGTATGTATGATTTAACAAACAATAAGATCCTAGTAGTCAGAAGTTTAAAACTTAAATTGTAATTTTAAAATGCAACATGAACAAACCATGATGAAACTTCTGGAACAGTAGTTATTTTTCAGGACATCATTGGTTCGTACCAAAAGAACTCCTCATTTTTTCCTAAGAAATCATAATGGAAACAAACTCAAAATCTACTTCATTTGATTTTATTATTTCATCAAATGACAACTAAATGGGGGCTCTGAAGTAGCTTTCTACAACGAAAAACGAAAAAAATAGTCAAGCTAGCCGAAACATCTATCATAGTAGACCAATTATGGCCTTAAAATAATCATCTATGATTACCATTTAGTATTGAACCAATGACTGACAATTCTTTGGTAGTCGCTTCGTTTATTGAAAGCACAGATTAAAGAATTAAACCGTCATATAGTGGGAGACGGTCCTTGTTTTGGTTAAACCCATATTTATTACTACCTATAAATGAGTGCTTTTATGTATAGAAAGACCGTCTCACCATAAAACGGTCTTACACAATAATTAATGTATATGAAGAAAAGAGTTGTTTGATGAAGCAACTCTTCGGCTTTCGTCGTAATTTTCAGCAACTTAACCACAACACCACCTTTTTTTAAGACAAAAGTCCAAAATCAATTTTATTTTTCCATCTATTATTTATCCTTTCTCTCATTCACGATCAATCAACATCACCAAACAATTCTTAAAAAAAAGACACACTGAAAACCTTGTAAGATCAACAATCGTTAATCAAAATGCATTTCCCAACAACGAGACGACGTAGGACTAAACACAATTAGATCTATCTCTAGCTCCGAATTCACAAAATAATTAAAACCAAGATATATGAATAAACAGAAAACAAAAGAACTATCACTAAGGTTCATCTCGGATTAACAGTATTCCTCAAATGAAGCTAACATACTTACATGAAAAATGTCTTCTTACTTGTCAATGTTTTAAAGACCTATTTCTCTTTTCCTAGCAGCTTCAACGCAACTTTGATAAGCCGTCTAGCACATCCCTGCAATCAAAGACGTCAAATATGAGTCACAGATATGGTGACACCAAATAGTCAGAAAATTGAAAAGAAAAGGCAAAAGTGCTAAAGAGGCTTGGGTAAATTAAGGATTCATCAAATTAACAGCATCTCCGGATTTCCCCTAAATGTCTGTTATGAGCTCTAATCTAAATGGTCTTCATTTGATATTATTGCCTTTTTCCATTTGTTCTTTTTACACAGTCGTTTTACCATCATGCCAGCCTTCTCTCCCCTTTTAACTATTTTCTTACCTCATATGGTTTCATACAATGATTCGTGTTAGCATTGCTTGTGATGTAATTTCTCTTCTAATAGAAAATGAGAATATGGCTCTGTGTTCATTCGAATTACTTAGGCGGATGTCTGTGTAAGACACAGTGACTGGTTATACGTTGGTTCTACACTGAGCTTCCCTTACACCCTCTCGTTCCTCTCCCTTATCTTCCACCCCCTCTCTTCTTTGATCAAATGACATCTTCTCTTTCCTCAGCTCATCTGTCATCCACTTATCCACTGAGCTAAACTAAACTCTTTTTCTCAAGGCAAACTCCTCCTTTTCCTTCCCCTCTTTCCCATTATCCTACTCCACTGGTCCCTTCTGCTCCGTTCTCCTCCTCCTCCTCAAAACGTAAAGAAAAAATATAATCCATATGTTTGAGACATGATAGCATATAATCACAGGCCTGACTTATTGAGTCCCCAAGTTGCATTACACGTAAGTTGTCTACACTCTTAACCCCTACAACAATTTCTCTACATAAACACTACCTTCGGTGAATAAATAGGGTTTGGAGATATTAGGCCATTAGAAAACAGTAGCAAGTCACTGATTAACAACCTATTCCTATCCTCAATTCAAAAAATATTATCATAGTAAATGCTTGATTAGCTGAACACAGAAGAAGACAACACACTAAAATAGCTAAGTATGCTTTACATATTTTAAGCATGCTAAGAAATCTTAATTTCTTTCTTTCAAATACATATCCCTTTGTCATTTACACTTATCCTGAATCGAATGTATCAATAGGCTTGCTTAAAAAATAAAATATTCACATGTAAAAGCTTATTCAATTCATTTAATCACCCGGCAAAAAATTTTACAATTTGACAAATGAAGTGACTAAGTAAACATTACCATGTGATAACATGGAGCAAGCCATGAACTTGGAGGTAAAAGCAACTAAAACACCTTCAATCCTCAAAAGGGTGTTCATAGACTTTATGCTCCAAACTGTCCTCAAAAGATTCACCCAAAAAGTATTGTGTATCTGAAAAAAAGTTGTCATTAGACAATATCGGTGACTCAGTGAGAGCACCCCTGTCCAGGCCGTAGCCCCACTTAAACAAGGAAAAAAAATCACAATGACATTACTCCTACCTCAAGAGCCCCCGAAAACTACAAAACAGAATATTGGCAACAAAATACAGGTATTCTTTAGTCAGCTTTTGTACCCCTGTCACTTTTGTACTAAAACTACCCCGAAAACTACCTCTGTCAAATAATGACCTTTTGTACCCCGAAAACTACCCCAGTCACTTTTGTACTAAAACAGGTATTCTTTAGTCAGCGGCTTCTAGGCCCCCTTGAACCTGAAAGACATTTTCATAGCCAACATTACAAAGTAGCACACAAGCAACCCATAATCTGACATAGTTGTCCTCAACGGTGTGAAGGTATAGAAATAGGGGAAAAGCTCATTATTTGACATATTTGTATGATTTATGTGGATTTAGATCAATGCATCATCTAGTAGCTTAAGCAGTTTCAGAAAAATAGAATAGTGGCCCTAACTCAATAGTCATTAAAAATAATTACGGATGACAATGTTAAAATAGGAAATATCGACATAAACCGGATTTATTTACACGTCGCATTCTATTCAAAGTTGGAAAATGATCGGAAAGCATCTATCAACAATGGTGTCACAATCGTTGTTCATACACTCCAAAAGTTTTTAATATATAAGAGGTGATAGGTGTGAGCATGGGATGATTTATATTGGGATGATAGTGAGGAAATAAAGGAAAAAATCATCAGAGAGGAAATGAGTAAAGGTGCCTATAAATTTCATTTGATCTATACCTAAAATGAAAGTTAATCTGCCTAAAAATTGTCCAATCTTACACCTCAGTTAAATTATCTAGCATTAAGTGAACCAACGACATAGCACGAAAGCATCATTCTTAAGCTTAAGACGGTCCCAACATTATAAAAAAAAAAAAAAACAGAATACTCGTATTAACTGGACATGACCCACTTCATATGAAATCTTTTGGTTAAAAGATACGGTATCAAAAATAGAAAAAATAATCAGTAATAACAGTTTAAGCTCATAAACAATGAACAATTCATTTGACAATGCAAATAACTCAAATTTGGTCTCAGTTGTAATTGTAAACATCTTCACTTGGATCAAGGTACCTAACTTAAGGAAAATCCATCACATACACAAGTTACCAAACTCCAACAAAACAATCACCTCTCACATATGTGTTTTATAATATGACCATCAATCTTCAAATCATGTTGCTCAAACAACCAGATCCGAAACTTAGGTTTTTGCATCAACAAAAAAAACTGTACACGAACTCAAACCCAATAAACTATGGTTTATAAGATTGTAACTAAAACCCGGCATACAAAGAATCAAGAAACTGAGATAATAGGGATAGAATAACAGACACTCTGAAGAAACACAAATATCACTCAAATAATTAATCGAAATGAACTATAGCAGATAAATTCAGGAGTCAGCTAACATGTACTGTATGTATGAAACAAATAAAAAGAAAAATGAAGATTAAAATCAAATTATTACAAAGAACCCTAAAAAATATGTATGTATGAAAAGGGAAAGTAGATAGGAGTGTTCTCTAATTTACCTGATTAGTTCCCTTATCAACAATGGCGTCATAATCGTATTAGCGTCGGTTCGTTTATTACCTTAAAACTTAGTTCTCCGCTCTCCAGAAAAAGTGAGACTGAAAGCAAAAGGTGACAGAGAGGGGAAAGGAGGGGAGGTATTAGGGTAATTGGAGAGGGAGAGAGGGAGAGAGAGGAGAGCGTAGAGTGAAATGAGCAAAGTTAGAGTGAAATAAGGGTTGGAATTCAAACGATGCGTTTAGAGACGGAAAATAGCAAAGTTGTGCGTTTTGCACTGTTCATTTGAACAGTAAACTGGCTAAGCCACTTTTATGTTAACTAGTTGTTGCACCGCGCCCGATAGGGCGCGGTGCCCCAATTTGGCGTAGCGGTGCGCAGTAGTAGAAATGAGTTATTAGATGAGGAGAAAGGCGTGATCAATAACATATTTGAAAGAGCGATCGAAACTTAGTAGTGAGTGTATAGCCCGACGATGATTGTTGAAAGTGAGGTGGTTGTAGACATTTAACAAGCCGTGCTAGTAGCTATGAGAAGATGTCGGAAATGTTCTGTTTACAAGTTGGACTTACGTAGGTTTCAAAATACAAGAGGCAATCGGTATCATCGTACCATAACATAGTTATAAATCTAAAGGTGCCTCCCTCCAGACTATCTACAACAACAAAAAGTTCCTTAGTTTAGTATACATTAAATCCAAAAGCACGCGAAGAATGCTTTTGAATGGAATACATGTCTACGTAAGCACATGTGTTCCCAAAATATCGCTGACGCCCTATAGCCTATATATTAACCATGACAAGTAATAGCCGTGGGTAGGAGGCGCATCATGGGTCTAGTGATCTTGGAGGAGGCTGGCAAGAGGACTATATACAGACAAAATAGTACACGATAGTGTAGGTGCTGCTGTCACTGGCCAATATTTAGGCTCCCTGTTTTTTTTTTTTTGCCAAGAGAGTCGGACTGCACGTTGCTAGAACGCTTCGCTGCATTTTGTGCGGGAGTTTCTGGACCTGGAGTTTGGGGCACCTGTTTTTCAACCTTGGGGGTTTTGAGTAAAGGTACAACAGTTGCAAGAGTACTTTCTTTGGACCCATGCTTGGCCACCTGACACTCATGTACCACTTCCGAAAGTAGTGTTGGTGCATGGTATCCTGGACTTTGCGTAGACTTTGGAAGAGCAGTGGTAATTTGCGGTTGTGCAGTTTCTACAACCCTGTCACCAAGAGGAGTCGACGCTGCAAGCGCTGCACCAGTACCCTCGCTACTTATCGAAACAATTGAGGGCCAATCTGAGTTTATTGGGGGATTCTCAAAGTCCAGCCTCCTAGCTGTCGGCACATTTTCTTTTGAGAGCTCTTTGTTTTTTTCTTGTAGAAGAGGGGCCGGTGGTTCATTGGGTAGAGCAGGAGGTTCATTTAAGAGAATTGGGGGTTCTTCTTGTTCAAGCATCACGCGTCGCAACCCCCATTGCAATATATTGTTTCTTGATAGCATTGTTTTGGGAGACACCTCAAGAGAGAATGGCACATTCTGCAAAGCCGCTTGGATTACTCTGTAAGATTGTTTGTCACTCTGGCATGAAAGAAAGGCTACAAATAGATGCGAGTAGAGAGCGAGTATACAAAGGGAAAAAGTAGGACCAGGTTAAACAGTAGGCCGCCTTGGTTGTCACTATTATGTGTACCCCATTTTTCTGCGTTTACCGTTTTCCATTTTGTTTTAATATGCCCAATAACCAGTTGATATCCAATGATGTAAAACTATATGGTACACTATCATTTGGGTAACCGTCCACACTCTCAATTATGTTGTCTACACGCTTGTGGTATGCATTAAATCTAACGTAGTACTTACCGAGTGCATCATATGGAATATTTCTGGGCCTGACATCCGGAACGTCTCTGTGTCTGCTGTGAATGTTGTTATGTCTAATGTCCCGGTGCCGTCTGAAACTTCAAAGTTGAATGTGATCCTACGATTTCCAAAATATCAGTAGCTAGCCTATGATTTTAAAAGTGTAAGTAGTTATCCTATGACTTTTAAAGTATCGGTAGTAGGCAGAGGAGGCGCACGACCATTTGCATTTTTAAATGTTTTATTTCAGTAGATTTCACTTACCTAGGTTCAGAAAGGACTGCTTTTGTCGCACAGTTTTCGCAATCAAAGGCCTGACCTGCCGCATAGTCTGTACGCTTCCCGCAGTGGGAACATCCTAGATACGCATTAACCTTTTCAAAGTCTGCAAATGGCACTTTCACTTGAAGGATGTAGCGTTCATCTTGTAAAGTATTTCTTACCTATTTACGAAAAAATTGCACCAGTTATAGGGATGAAAGCGACTTATATGGATGTCGTCACTGAATAGCTGGTTCTAACTGCGTGTAATTTTTCTTGGGGGTAAGCGTAAATGCTATCGGGAAAAAAAGTACTTTTTGCCTTACAAGGTTGATATGGTCATCACTTTAAGCTGACGATGAGGATTCTTCACCTCCAAAATCCTTGCTTGCAAATCTGAGAGAGTCCTTATGTTGCCCCACCCTGTAGTAGAGGGGTTAAATTAATAAGGGTCTAGAGAGAGTCCATGCTATGCAAATCGAACATGTGCGCAATTTCGTAAGCATTTAGTATAAAGAAAGAACATTACCATTCAGCTAAGGCAACTGCTTTGGGACCTACTGGGGCGAAATCTATGTCTGTGGACATGGTTGTTGTCAGCGAAAAACCTATGCAAAACAGGGACCCACGTCAGTCTACTAATGATCGGGTTATATTTCTATAACCTTGCCTTGGCTGCAATACCTTTGTGGGGAGAAATTCGCAATGCCTTAAAACCGAGCACTGTGAATGGCTGAGGCAGGGTGGCTAGCTTGGCACAGTCATTTTCCGCAAGGTCATTCCACGTTGAGACTACGATTGGTTGCTCTAGACTGACGTATTTACGCGGGGTTAGATTATTGTTGTTGTAAAGAGGTACGTTTTAAAGAGGAGTTTGTAAAATATACCTGTGGTCTACAAGGAGGACCTCCCGAACAGAGTTTTCACGACCGTGGACAGTTGTCACTTTTCGTGCCGCCTCTTCGACAAACATGAATATTCCAACAACATCTACGCGCCAAAAGCAAAATTATTAATACACTGGCTAGAATATTTAGATCAGGGTGGCTACATTAAGAGCCCTTGCCAAAAATTTCATTAGGACCAACAATTTTTGGAACTTGGGAGATGCATTGATAAGCTGGAAGAACTGGGCTATCCTTAGAGTTCAGGGGGCGAATAATTGTTTGCCTGCCGAACGCCCGAACCCCATGGTGTAATTGAGCTCAGCAGGATCCCTTTTATATTGATCTGAACATGGCTTAAGCGGAGCATTTGCAATCTCGTAGACTCCGTTGTACACCAATGCCTCCTTGTGTCCTTCAATCTGATCCCCGAATAGGACGCCACGCATTTTATTTCCCTGTATGGTCAGAATATACAAGCATGAAGAAAGTTATGAATGAAAAATGTTGGACAATAATCGCTGCATACAACACTTAGCTACAAAATATCGGTATTTGAATTTACAGTAATTGCCACGGTATTTGAAGTTTAAGTGCTAATTATTGTCGCACGCCGCTACTCATGTATAATGCCATGTTAGGAAATATATATTGAGTTGTTAGTTTGAAATGAACATTGCCTTGTCATCTTGTAAAAGGACTGATTTGTAGAGGATGTTTCTAAGTCCCGATCGTTGCGGCTTCCCTTTTTCTACTACCTTTACCTTGACCTTGTAACTTCTAGTGGTACTGGTGAGGGCATCAAGATATACTTGTTGCCCTGCCATATTGATTCTGCAACACGAAATAAATTAGTACATTTTATTAGCTTCCACAATTTTCAAATGTTTGCACGGTAAGAGTTTGACACGGTGGGGAAATATAGTGGCATTGACCCCTTTGATGGCAGCACCAAATATTTAACTACCATATAGACATTCGTAGAGGCGGACTTAATTTAGAAGGGTGAATTGCTTTTTTTTTATCTTGGTTTTTGGCTACTGCAAGTCTTCCTGTGAAAAAACAACAGCCTTGAATTTAACAAAATTTAAAATAACCGTGTTTCAGAAGAGGCTAATGAATCTAATCACGCGGAAATGTGTTTCAAGAACACTGGGTATTCTAGGGTAAAGGACGCATTGTTTAGCACTATTTTGATATTAGCTTGGAAAATACAATGGCCACTGGCCTCAAGACGGAGAATTGTAAAGGCCACCTATATTTGACGTACATAAAATCATGTAAAATAAATGAAAGCTCAATGTGTGAAGTAGTCAAATTAAAGCTAAGTAGAACAAATAAAGCTAGGTTTAATTCAGGGTAAAGAAGACAGAGAAATGTAAGGGCAGATATAATCCTACTCAAACGCGAAGAGACCAAAAAGACACAATACCCCTTCGAAAAACACATAATCACCATCATCAATTACCTAGTAATTCTAATTGAAAAAACATTTAAAACACAAATGAAAGAGACTATTTAAAGCATACCATTTTTAAACAAAGGGAATTCAGGTTAACCTATGATTGAACTGTTAACTTATAATAATTTCATGAACCACGCATAGGTATGAGATTAGCTAAATTATATGAACTTATGGTGGCTTATACTATGACAACACTACTATAACACGTAAAGAAGAAAATCGAAATGACTAACAAAAGCCTATAATTCAACAGGGAACCACCAGAAGAGACATAGTAAAGAAAAGCGATAATGGAAATAAGACAAAACCAGGAAATAACCATAAACTAATCAAGCACGAGTAAATAAGGAAAAAGCCCAAAAATATTGATTACCTTATAATGTTAAAGTAGAAGAGAAGGTGTCAGAAGTAAGGTGATTACCTGAGTATTTTCTAATGGCATAATTATAAGAACTGGTATTTTGCAGTGGAAATGTAAAGATTGTTATTGGATTTGGATGGAAGTAGCATATAAATAATAATGTGCATAGGGTTCTTTATGTTTAAATAATTGCAATATTGAAAGCTTGGTCACATTAAAGTGATTCGGTAGGATTTTTTGTAAGGTCTAAATGCCATAAGTATGTAGGGTGCTAGTAGAGTTACAATGCCTTTCAAATCTACATGAGGTAAGCATGGTTACTTTTATGTACCTTTAGTCCATTTATTTTGCATACCTCTTGACCTTACCCTTAATCTTGGGGATTATGTAAGAATCTTGTTTGTTTGGTTATTTGTGATGTAGCTAGGACTTTTTGTAAAACTAATAACTGTTTTTTACATATCTGTTTTTTTCCCAGTAAACGGTTTTGCTTAATTACAAGCGTGGCTACTGACTCAACATGAAATCATTTACATAGTTATGTGTCGTGCTTGAAATTATGGCAAGGACGTCTGTAACGTTTTGAGACGTGTTTAGTTATAGACACAACCAGCTCTGAAGATTCTGTTGCATTTTTTCACCAGGCCAGGGTGATGGCTACAGTTTGCAAGATGTGCGACTTTGAGTCCTGTGAAATGGCTTATGAAGTGTTTATATAAATACGTTATTGTTTTCGGGTGAAGTGGTTGAGAAGGTCGGCATGTACTGTTCGATAAGCCTAGGTAAACCTTGCGATATGACAGTACTTCGATTATGACACCCACATTATTATTTGTCTAGTTTCTCCAAAATCGTATTAATTACACTCTAGTCAGGCATGACGCTATACCGTTATAGTGCGGGAGAAGAGAAGGTGCACGTCATGGTAACGAAGTGCAAGAGTTTATATTAGGGAGAAACTGTACGTACATGTTTAATAACATCTACTGGGACACCCATGCGGTCGTTGAGCATTGGAGGTGCACATAACGTCAAAGTAACGAATGTTTTTTTTAGGGTGTTTTAAATTGTGTGTTTAGCATGAAATGGCATTGACTTTGTAACGAATAATGAGCTTACTTGGTGAGCTTGCAGCTACCAGTAGGCAACGTTTCTTGTAGCATTTGAAATCATGGTTTAGGTGGGTATGTAGTGGAGAATACAGGCCACCATTGTATTTAGCCAGTTACTAAGCAAATATGAGGGCCGTTTGTCACATGTATATACATATATTACAAATTATATGCATCTTGTAGCTGGCCAGCGACAATCATCTAGATTCTAGGTTATGATAGATGTGAAAAAAAATTATCGGCGTACCTTGCTTGTGAAGATTCCATAGCATACACGCGCACTGATATGCGGACATTCCATAGCTATCCTGGCGCCAATTGCACCCCCTCGAACATGTACCACATCCAGCAACATGGCCATGTAAAAAAAATGCGCAACTATGAGTATCTATTTAGTTTTAACCTAACTAAATTGTAGGGCATCGACCAATTTATTCTATAGTCCTCGTAGAATATTTTTTTGATTCAACTAATTTCACACCGCCTTTGGGCCAGATTTATTTTCGTTTTAGGTATGTTCCTACCATCATCACATTTTATTTTGGGAATATCAGCACAATTATTTTCTGGTGAGCCTGGCACGGTCCAAAAGGCGTGACCATTTGTTTCCGCGTTTCTAATTCGACTATTTTAGTCCTGAAGAAAGGTTGTGCAGTAGAGAAAGAACGAGTGCAACACACGCCTTTGATTGTATACCCAGTAGCAAAATGGCCACCAACGGTAACCAATGAGAATTGAGGCATTACAGATTTGAAAGTTACTATTCAGTGCACATGGAGGGATCCTTTGACACGGGTTGATAATAACTGTTACGCTCAGAAAAGCCCATTCCATTTTGAGCATATTTCCTAAATCGCTTATTTAAGGCATGACAAGTTATGGGCTACCTAAACTATCATATATTCATATGTAGGTTTGATCCCTGGAAAATGTGCCAAATCAAAGCTTGAACGTCTTAGTATATCAATAATACCAATAGGTCTGCCTAAAACCAAGAAAAGCAAAGACCACCAAGAAACAAATCATCAATAGTAGAAAGTAAATGTTCAGTGGATTTTGTGGATCTAACTAACCTATATGGCGACGTTGCTGAACACCATGAGTTGATACACAATCTGGTGCGCTGCAAAAACAAATAACATGAGACCGAGTAAGAACCCGCAAATAGAAGCAATATGGCTATACAAAACACACAGTTAGAACAAACCTAACAAATAATAATGTAGTCTGAAAACTAAATAGACAAACAAAACTAATATTCTCCCCAAAACAAGAGGCAACCCATGTCAAAAGGAATGTACCACAATGGCCAAACACCACGAGCGAAATGGAAGGAATATATCCCATGAAGAAAGTATAATCTAAGCACATGGCTAATAATTGATATAATTCTCGGAGCCCAAATCGATGAGAAATAACAGAGTCGTCACTGGAATGAACTATTTGTTTCTTGTCTTAGACGTAGGATTGGACGCCAAGCAACACAGGTGAACAATGAGGGGTATAGAGCTATGCTAAGCTGCACACCTAGGAATTAAAGCATCGTGAAGGTCATTTACAAGAAAAAGGCTGAATGAGGCTTAGGAGTTGAAGAATGAAAGGAAATTAGGTTAGGACACAACACCTCTCAATCTAAGATCATGGCCTTGCTCCTACATGGACATGGTGAGAGCGGCAATGTTTAGCAGCAAAAAACTCAACAGGGCACAACCGGAAATACGAAAGACGACAAAAGAAATAACAAACCCCAAAACAAATTGCGTTTTTTTGTTAAAAATAGAAATAGATAGAAGCAGTGGGCACGATAAGAATACTGGGTAGAAGAAAATACCCGTAAATTCGAGTCACATGCCACCCTCCTTCATGAACGCGCTCCTTCATGCTATAAACCACTGTTCCAAGAAAACGTAGGGTACAAGAGCATAGACGGTATGTGAGACAGGGCCTAGTCAAATGTCTCATACCCTAAAGCAGTGATCAAACAATCTAAACCGATACTCATCATTAAAGTGCAGCAAGACAGTTTCGCACATCTGACAGCGAATCTTGGAGCACCCATTGAAGGTAGCTGCTACTGTTGTGGCCATTAAAAATAGTAGGTAACAAACTATTGCTTCTAAGGTACAATGGGCAGGGCGTCAACAAACAAAGCATATTGAGCCAATAATTTCATCTATAATTCCGTCTTGGGGTGTGTTATATGCCTACTACATGAAGTGCGTCATGATCAGGGACGACAAAACATAAAGTATAGACCTAACGTTATAAAATCCGCAGGGCACAACAACCCAGATGCCATATGAATTGAGGTACCTTATGCGGGATGCTCTAACCCGGCCCAAGCCAGCGGCAGAGAATGCTCGGTTCAGGTCTAGTAAGTCATGAACCCCAAATCTGTTGTGATAAGCAGAGCACTAACCACGGATAACATCCGAAGAAACTAAAGTTGAATACAACCACCTAGAATTTTCACAAAACCAAATTAAACCCATAATAAAATTGAATAAGACAATCCAAATGACCTGACAATAGGTGAGTGAAATGGGATTTTAAAAAGCGGCGCCCAATGGAGCACAATGAAACACCTTAAAAAAGCTTTAATCATCGTCGGCATCAGAGGTGGTAAATCAAGGGTACTAATTTATAGGATGAAAAAGTATAACACCTATATTTGATATATTATCATCAAGTAATAAAAGAAAATGCAGCAGCTAAATCCGGAAAGGTTCCTATATCATAACCCAATTTAACCATGAGTAAAGAATGATTGTAGCTCCCAGAATTTGCGGCATTAGAAAAAAGGTAATTAAATTAAAGAGGGCATCTCACGACCAGGCTAGCAACCTGTGTATCATGTTGTATATCGATACTCTTTGGAGTGATCCCTATAAAAAAACTTGTTAGAGGAAATGAATTTCGTCATAACAATAAATTTATCCAACATAATATGTATCATGCAACATGCAACCAAGAAAACGGCGCAGGATTGGAACTCAAAATTCAACAGGGCATGGTAACGGATAATTAATGGTTACATGATATACGATACAGGAAGTTAATTAAGAAGACCTGGTCATTGAATTGTTGAACACGCTAATGGAACAAATCAGAAAACATGCCATCATCTCATTTTTTAAAGCACATGGAGTAAATGGAGAGCATCAACCAGCCGATCAACTCAACTGAATGCCATCAAAGGAGCAAACATATCACAAGCTAATCAACAACATAAATCAATCAAAATTAAGAACTAAATAACAACCAATATACAGGCACATACCTCTTAGTAGAATCTCGATGATGATGCGTACACACTGAAACGGAATCAGATCGCTCGTGAAGGCAATCGGAAATTAGTAAGATGTATTCATCAACTAAATAAGCAACCGTTCGCGTGAGATCTGAATCCGTGTCAGCGAGAAGAAGAAGGTGAGATATGTTGCAGCGTTTGAAAGAATGAGGGAGATTGGGGATGAGCGGAGGGAGTGTAAGAATCATACAACAAAGAATACAATTGGAAAAAATGGAAGGTTGGGATTAGTTTATAGGTGAAAATCAAGGGTGGGGCTGAATCTAGAAGGAACTATTCCCAAGGAACAGTGGGAACTGGAAGGGGTTCTAAACTTTTTGAAGGGTATAGATAAGGTGAATAGATATCCAGGAAAGATCTACTATTCCCATGTGTTCTCTCAAAGCCTTGTCTCATAAGTCTAGTGATGACTTTAGCTTGAGTCAACGTGTTCACCAAATGCCCATTAACAGGCATGGGGTTACCACAACTGTAGGGTCAATCACTGGTAAGACCTCTTCAGGGACCTGTTTTGGAGGAACCTCCACCATTGGTTTAGGTTTCCAAACTTTCTGAACAGGAGCAACATGATGACTAGGTACCTTACCCTTTTTACAAACCTGTTTTTCATGCCCTAACCCACCACATTCTAAACATTTAAGGGGCTTCCATTCATAATGTACAATTTGTGAATGAGTAATATAACACTCATCAACAAATTCAATCACATCAGGTAATGCCTGCCCCATTTTCAACTCAACCATAATTCTAGCATACCCCAGATAAGTCGTCTCTCTAGTCTCATTATCAAGGCTTACAGGTTTCCCTACTAACCCTGCTATTTTGTTCAGTGCCTCCTCCCAAAACTTCAGTTCAAGCCCATAAAATCTAATCCAGATAGGTACCATTTCCACATCAGCTTTAACCAATTTCACATATGGGGACCATTCCTTGATAATCAGTGGTTTGTTATAAAAAAACACACGATTCATTCGTAGAATTCGTTGCTTGCTTGCCTCATCCTTTAGTCTTACCAGGGAGATACCATTTGGGAGATATGCAGTTTTTTCATTTTCAATCAGTTTCCAGTTACGACACAGAAACTAGACCTGGTAAACGGGTCATTCGATTCGGTTTCGGATCGGATTAAATCGGTTCAATCTAAACGGGTTGACCATAATTCCGTTTTCAGTTCGATTTCGACCGGGTTTATATAAGTTGGCAACTTTCACCGGTTTGTGATATTTCAAGTCAGGTATGGTTCGGGTGGGTCAATTTCAGGTCAGTTCAGTTTCAGGTCATAATTTTCTTGAGTTAACGGTAAAAAAATTATGTAAATGTATCTTATAAATTCCAATTTAAATGTCATTATTCATAAAACCATTAATAATTAAAAATAATTGAAAAATAATTAAAATATGAGTTTATTTATGATAAAATAAGTACTTTTAATTCTAGTCAATCAGTTAGATTCTTATCGGTTCAGATATATTCAGGCTCGGGTATCATTCGGTTATTATTAACTAGATTTCATGCCCGTGCGATGCACGGGTCTACGTTAGTATCATTTTCGTAATTTTCCTATGACAGTTAACTTATAAAAATGAACTTTTGAAGTTTTAAGACTATAATAAAATATACTCCGTAATTTAAAAAAAAAAAATATTGATATATTGATTCAACTTCTATTTTAAACATATGTTACCAACCTTGTCGGGACTCAAGTTATATTTGATCTATATTATGACTCGAAAAATGATCCAAAGTACCTAAGAATCAAGCTCTCTAAGACAATGTTTCAAGCAACTCAAAAGATTTTGGGTTGATCACCTCACCTTATGCTAATTGTTCGATATGAGGCAATTCTACTATTTATAGATATTAGTATATTCACCACACATACATTATTTTTCAATGTGAGATATATATAACATACTATGAATTACACAAATTATATGCAAATAATATGAAATTCTATACTGTAATGATAGCATTTTTTTTACCATGAACCTAATTATATTATTTTCATAATTAATACAAAATTTTAAGAGCTCTCTAAAACAATATTCTCTCCGTCTTAATCATTTGTTTGTCTTTCATTAAAATACTCCTAAAAAAGGACGACTTTGGGTTTATCTCTAAGTTTCAAGGACGACTCTTATTTATAATCGCGTGATCATCCCAGCTTATGATATTTCTCCGATGTGGGACAATTCTTCTATTTATACATAGTATATTCACCACACTTACATTACTTTTCCATGTGAGACAAATAATATATTTGGCAGTTACCATTAAAATTATTATCTATGGTACTTTCTTAAATTATTATTTATGATATTTTCCTAAATTAATTTTGATGATGTAAATTTTATTAAGGTGGAGATAATAATACAAACATTTAAGATCTCCGTAAGATAATACTTGAAAGATTCAAAAGACTTTGGGTGAATATCTGAGTTGAAGGATGACTCATTTTCACAATATTTTTTTGTGAAATGAATGTAAAAAATTTTATATTAAAATTATAAGCACCACTTGAATATAATATAGGAAATGTATATTGAGATAAATAAAAGATTTTTCACTTTATTTTTTAATGATATTTTCCTAAATTAATTTTTGATGATGTAAGTTCCACTAAGGTGGATACAAACTTTTAAGAGCTCTTTATAAATTAAGACAATATTTAAGAGATTCAAAAGATTTTGATTTGATATCTAAGTTCTAAGGACGACTCTTATTTATAAGTATAGGATTACCCCAGCTTATGATAATTTTCTGATGTGGGACAATTATACTATTTATACGTAATATATTTACCACACTTGTATTATATTTCAATGTGGGACAAATAACTTATTAAGTAGTACACCATCAAAATTACTACTTATACAATACTTTCCTAAATTTTCTAAATTAAGTTTGATGATGAAAATTTCACTATTGTGGAGTTAATAATACAAAATTTTAAAGGTTCATTAAACCAATACTTAAGAGACTAAAATGACTCATATTTATAATCATATTTATGATCACTCCACCTCATGATATTTTTCGATATGAGATAATTTTATAATTTACACTTAGTATATATATATGTTCCACAAATACATTATATTTCAATGTGAGACTAATAACAAATTAAGTGTGACTATTATAATTCCATTTTGTTAAGAGCTCTCCTAAACAATAATTAAGAGACTTAAAAAATTGTGAGTTTATACCTAAGTTCAAGGATGACTCATATTTATAATCATAGGATCACCCTATGTTATAATATTTTTTCAATGTGGGACAATTTACGATTTATAGGTAATATATTCACCGCACATACATTATTCTTCAATGTGGGACTAACAACAAACTAAGTAGTACACCATCTTTTTTCATATAATATTTATTTCTTAACTTTTACTAAACTGTTATATTAATATTAGAATAATAAAAAAATATTTTAAATGTCATTTATTAAAATTTTAAAGTCATTTATTAACATAACAATAAACAAAATAGTTTAAAAGCTCGTGCGATGATCATATTTATGATCACTTCACCTTATGATAATTTTTCAATGTGGTACAATTTTACTATTTATACGTAGTATATATTCACCAGTCACCAATCACCATACATATATTGTTTTTCAATATGGGACAAGTAACACATTAAATAGTTTACCATCAAAAATATTATTTTTGGGTTAATACTTAAGGTTTAAGGATGACTCCTATTTATAATCATAGGATTACCCACTTTATTATTTTTTCGATGGACAATTCTGCTATTTATATGTAACATATTTATCACATATACATTATTTTTCAATGTGGGACAAATAATATTTATGAATTTAGTTTTTATTTAAAGAGTTTCTAAAAAGCTGAAAAGTTGATAATATTATTAGGAAAATAATTAATTTAAAAAATATAATCAAAATCTAAGAGTTCAACTCTAACTTGAAAAGTATATGTATGAATTTAATGTTGAAAAGTTGATAATATTATAAGGAAAATAATTAATTTAAAAAAATATAATCAAAATCTAAGAATTCAATCATAACGTAAGAATTACACCAAGTATGTGCAAATAATATGAGTTTCTATACTTTGCAAGGTTTTTTTCACCGCAAATCTAATTATATTATCTTCATATTTTTTTTTACAATACTTCAATTTTTTTAATAATACCTTTTAAAATTAAATTTTGATTATGTAAATTTAACAATTGTGAAGATAGTAATAGACAAACTTTTAAGAGATGTCTAAGACAATACTTAATAGACTTAAAAGATTTTAATTTGTTATATAAGGTGCAAAAATGATTCCTATATTTAATCATAGGATCACCCACGTTATGTTAATTTTATGATGTGGGATAATTTTAGAATTTATACATAGTATATTCACCACATCTAAAAACTTTTAAGAGATATCTAAGACAATATTTAAGAGATTCAAAATTTTTGGGTTAATACTTAAGGTTTAAGGATGACTCCTAATTATAATCATAGGATTACCCACTTTATTATTTTTTCGATGGACAATTCTGCTATTTATATGTAATATATTTATCACATCTACATTATTTTTCAATGTGGGACAAATAATATTTATGAAATTAGTTTTTATTTAAAGAGTTTCTAAAAAGCTGAAAAGTTGATAATATTATTAGGAAAATAATTAATCAAAATCTAAGAGTTCAACCCTAACTTGGAAAGTATATGGTATGAATTTAATGTTGAAAAGTTGATAATATTATAAGGAAAATAATTAATATAAAAAATATAATCAAAATCTAAGAGTTCAACTATAACTTGGAAAGTATATGTATGAATTTAATTTTTATTTTAAGAGTTTCTATAAAGGTGGAGTCACTCACGTGCCTTGAAAAAAGCTTCTTTTATATATATACTAGATTTTATGCCCGTGTGATGCACGGGTCTACATTATTGTCATTTTTTAAAATTTTCTATAACAATCAACTTATAGAAATACACTTTTAAATTTGACGTTTTAACTTATTATAGAGTAACTTTAAGTACCTATAAATTTTGAACATTAACTTATTACTCCCTCCGTCTCATTCATTTATTTACCTTTTATATTTTTTGTGAAATGTATTTTAATCAAAGACAAACAAATAATTGGGACGAAGGAAGTAACTTTTAACAACATAATACTGAGTTACTGACATGAATTAAATTTTCATTTGATTATAAAATAATTAAATTTTATCACAATCGTTAAATTTGATATTATTTTGACTTTTTAGGGGAATGATACTCTTTTAGTTAACAAAATTAATCAGACTACTTCTTGAACGTCACTTAACATTCTTACTCAATTTAATTATCTAGCGATCTTAATCAATGGAATAAAGACCATCCATGAACACCCTTGTTCGCGTAGTGCACACTAATTGGCATTGTGGCATAGGTATGTTAGTGTATTTCACACGAATATGCCACTTTTTCATTGGGTCTTTCGATTTTCTACTCTAACAAAATGTATATGTACGAAAGTTGTAAAGTTAAGGGTGAACATGAAATTTTATAATATTCACTTAATTGGTATGGATACAATATCAAATAACATTAATGTACGTCTTCCAATGGGCTTAGAAAATTGGATAATTATTGAGATATAACCGTGTCCATTGATCCATTGTTAAAACTGACTTATTAGGATGACGCTCGTGTATTTAGTATTATCGATAAAAGGTGATGGCATTCTTATTCTTAGTTATTAATTTGATCCTGTACAATTTAACATAAATCTTATTTAATCATATGTATTTATCCCCTACGATGTTAATAAAACTAAATATAAATCTGAATTGGAGTGATTATTGATATTTTTGTCATTATTTCCCGCCGTTTGTACAACACTCTAACTTAATTTTTTGTTTTTTTGTAGAATAGACATTTAGTATAGGTCAAAGTATTAAATAATGTATAGTAATATAAATTGCATGAATTCTTTTTTGTTAACTCTATAATTTACACTTAAAATATGACTTATTAGTTACGGAGTATTACTCTGTAACTTAAAATTTGTAGAACGGCATGCAATGTGTCATGATGTTCAAGGTTTAGTTGAAAAAAATGGACCCTTATAGGTATAATTGTATTGTACAATCATATTAGATCTAACTTAGCATATGTGTATTGTTTATGCATGGGGCGTCTTAGAAAGTTTTGAGTTACATTGTAATTTTTTTTTACGTTTTTCTAATTTAACCATAATAATTATAATAATAATATGACATTGAACTAAATCTTAGTGCAATAACCATTAATGTGGCGGGTAGGTTTTTTTTAAACGATGCAAAATTAGTTCAAATTAAGTTTGTGCACATATTACCCAAAAAATGTACTCGTATCACTAAAACTTACGCATATTTTATTTGTATGGGGATTAATTACGATCAAACATTTATATAAATTTACTCCCTGAATTAGTGTCTGGCTTATTCAAATGAGTATGGTGTAATAGTTGTACATCTCACCCTGACACCCTATGAGATTAGTTAGAAGTAGTTTGATAGTTATCTTAATTAAAAATCAAAATAAAAAAAGTGTGGTGTAATGGTTTTTACTATCTTATCTCAGAACAATGTTAGGAAACTTATTTTACTTTTTCACTATTGATTTTGTGTGAGCTTATTAAATATTTACCGTGTATACTATTATTCTGTTCAAACTCAGAGTTTCAGATTCATAAGGATGTTTTTTTGTTAACTTTTCTTTTTTATTTTCTTAACAATTTGTTTGAATAGTTTTGAAACATGCATGTTTATATCCTGTTTGGACTAAACTTCACAATAGTATACGATCTTTTTTGCTCGTTTAATATTAATTTCTTTTGTAAAATACTTGAGTTCCATATGGTTTTAATTGTGCTATATTTAAGTACGTATATAACGACTTAATTTTCACTTATGCTACCATGTAAAGTAAAAAACACAACCAAAATCTACCTCATTCCTTACATAATGACAATAGGACTAAAATAATGCCTATAAAAACACTGAATTATAGAACAACACATATATATATATGTGAATCTAAATGTATATTCAGTGTAGAAACTATGTATATGTATATTTTGTATATTAAAGACTCAAAGAGGTTTGCTCTTTGGTGGCAAAGGAAAGTTCTGTGTTGCTTCTTGGTCATAAATCCTCAAACTTACAAATAAAATCCGTTATTTTAAAAAATAGGAAAAACCTGAATCAGTTATCTGACTGGTACTCCATGTATTGCCTTGTATAAAAGGTAAAAGAAAATCATTATCATAATTTAGCAAGTTAACAACCCAAATAAATACATTAAAACTTCAAAATTACGGGGTATAAAATTGTGTTCACAAGAAAAAGTCATGAAACTAATGGAAACCAAAAGAAATCTCATATTTAGAATTTTGACTTTCACAAATTAGTATATATACTCTAATAGTTTGAATTCTATTGTAACAAAAATTGATAATTGAAATCTCCTTAATTTAAGGATAGTAGTACCTGGAAAATATATATTTCTTATATGTATATACATATTGTGAAAATTCCTTGCAAAGTATAACGCGTTAACGCCCTATACTCTTAATAGGTACTCATGACGGCATAATGGTTACGTAAAACCTTATATATGGTTATTAATTAAGATTTATAGATTAATTTCTATATTTTATATAATTTGATTCATACCATCTTTTATAGGTATAGTAAGAGTTGACTGAAACAAAGGGTGTAACCAACTTTTGTACTCGATATACTTCTTTACAGACATGATAACAACTATAAAAGTGATCATATATAGGTAAGTCGATATAATATAAAAGACATTCATAATAATAAGAGGGTGTACTTATCGACTTACCACCAATATCACCGTTATGATCATAGTAAAAAAAATGCATGTACGCTGCAATTCCTGGCCTTTAAACTATCCGTTTATTGCTTCCTGAAAAACAAACAAATAAAAAGTACAACATTAGATCTCACACTATAAAAATAGGGTAGGAGAGACAAAAGTAACGTGATGCAAACATGAATACAAAGCAAAAATATATTATCACAATTTAAAAAGTGTAGTTTAATTTTTTGAGGATGTGTAAGATGAGTTTTATATAGAGAATATTCTTATAGTGCTTGGTATTATTTTAATGGTTTATTATATTTGCTTTCATTGAGATTATATCCTACTAAAACTCTTATGATAAACTTCCATAAAAGATTACTTACACGGTTGTTTTATAACTTGAGATGTGATATATACAATATTTTATCTTTTCTTGTTATTATCTTTAAATATATTTTTATTAAAAACTATTTTAGGTAGTTTATTTAAAAAGTTGAACTCTCGGTTTTAAAAAAACTTGGAGACTACTACATGTCTTGAAAAATCATCTTTTATAATATATATATATATATATATATATATATATATATATATATATATATTAATAATTAATTAATAGTATCTAACAATAAGAATTTTAAGCAAGTTAAAACTAATAATATGATTTGATTTTTATACAAAACTTGGAGAGTATAATATTTTCCAAAAAAAATAATTAATTTTTGTATTAAAAAGATACATGATATCATAGGTTCTACGAATAGGAATAGGAATATAATAATAAAATTATCTAATTTTATTTTTTGTATTAAATTATTGTTTTTAAGAAGTTAATGTGATATCAGATGGTTATTGAAATATTATTTTTTAGTATAGTCCAATTTCAACGTGATATTATAGTTCAGTTTCCAAAAAGAACAGTTTCCAAAAAGAGTTACAAATCTTGTATTAAAATATTTTTTATTTTTTATTTTTTATTGGAAACAATTATTGAAAGAGTTCTTATAAAGGTGGAGTCTCCCACGTGCCTTGAAAAAAGTCTCTTTTATATATATACTAGATTTCATGCCCGTGCGATGCACGGGTCTACGTTAATGTCATTTTTCGTAATTTTCCTATAACAGTTAACTTATAAAAATAAACTTTTGAAGTTTTAAGACTATAATAAAATATACTCCGTAGTTTTTAAAAAATAATATTTATTTATTGATTCAACTTCTATTTTAAACATATGTTACCAAACTCGTCAGGACTCAAGTTATATTTGATCTATATTATGACTCGAAAAATTGTCCAAAGTACCTAAGAATCAAACTTTCTAAGACAATGTTTTAAGCAACTCAAAAGATTTTGGGTTGATCACCTCACCTTATGCTAATTGTTCGATATGGGGTAATTCTACTATTTATAGGTATTAATATATTGACCACACATACATTATTTTTCAATGTGAGATATATAACATACTAAGAATTACATAAAGTACATGCAAATAATATAAAATTCTATACTGTAATGATAGCATTTTTTTTACCACGAACCTAATTATATTATTTGCATAATTAATACAAAATTTTAAGAGCTCTCTAAAACAATATTCTCTCTGTCTTAATCATTTGTTTACCTTTGATTAAAATACTCCTACAAAAATGACGACTTTGGGTTCATCTCTAAGTTTCAAGGACGACTCTTCTTTATAATCGCGTGATCATCCCATCTTATGATATTTCTCCGATGTGGGACAATTCTTCTATTTATACATAGTATATTCACCACACTTACATTACTTTTCCATGTGAGACAAATAACATATTTGGTAGTTACCATTAAAATTATTATTTATGGTACTTTCTTAAATTATTATTTACGATACTTTCCTAAATTAATTTTGACGACCTAAATTTCATTAAGGTGGAGATAATAATACAAACTTGTAAGATCTCTGTAAGATAATACTTGAGATATTCAAAAGATTTTGGGTGAATATCTAAGTTGAAGAATGTCTCATTTAATGATTTGATAAATCTGTACTCTATACAATTTACTCGGTTTTAAACCCGTTTCACTACCCGATATTGCCGAAATTCTATAATTTTATTTTTATTTTGACTTAATTAGTTTCTCTAAGGATATCCATAATAAACCGCACCGTCAAACCGATGTACCGCATCACGAAGTCTCATTTAAGACGGGGCGCCCTGTCTTAAGCTTACGACGGACAAATAAAGCCCCCCACTTACTCCTCGTGAGAGAAGGCTTGACTCGCCTTAAACTTAGGACGGGTGGTTCCGTCTTAAATGAAAATTGTTCTATAGCTCATAGTTTTGACTGTTGGTTCGAAACCACTTTGAAATGAACCAATCCGTAATAATCCTGGCTTACTCTTTAATCAATAACAGTTTGTATCCTCTTACTCAAGGTCTCTCGTTTTTCCCCAATTTTCAAAAGATAACCAAACCCTAGAATCCCAAAATTGACCTCTTTCCCTTCCCTCCACCAAATCCTTTCGGTTTATGCTCCCTCACCACGCTACATCGTCTAATTCGTTCGTTTTCTACCACCGCCCGCTGACTCTGTAAGTGTTTCTTTCAATATTATCAATGTGTTCAATTTCATTTGATCCTATTTTTATTTGCAGTTGAATTTCGTCTAGGTTTCTTCCATACTTATCCATTTAACCTGCGCCAAACACGTAAATATATAACCACGACTATTTGTCTGTATCTTAATTTCATTTTACATCCTCCTTTTCTGACCATGTGTTGTATAATGGGTTAAATTGCTTTATAAGTTCTACGCTGTTAATGTTTAATCATTGCATGTTTAATTTGATATTACTTCATTTGCTGGATTTGTGTTGATATAATCCGTATTTTTTTATACTAATGTTATTAGTAATGAACCGAACAACTACCAGAAGTTCACATATTTGGCAACGTAATAAAATCTGTAGCAGATTTACTTTTCGATATGTTGCTGTACAATACGAAAATAAACCTCCTTGGGATTGGCCTTGACTTTTGTTTATTCTTTATTGCGTAATTGATAGGGTATTGCCTTCTCATTAGTATGAAGTATAAAGAGTATCTTCGGGTATGAAGTATAAACACTATGCTTGGGATTAGCACATGATTTCGTGCCCGTGGGGTATAGAATTTTAATTCCGTTAGTTCTTTGTAGTTTTTTTTGTCTTGTTTTTGTTTTGGTTTTCCTTTGTTTACCTTTAACCGTACATCATATTGTGTTTTGGACGTAATTTACGTTGCAATGTATTATATTGTTCTCGATGATTGATTGTTTATTTGAAACGCTTAAATATTTTTTTTAATTACAAAAGATCTGTGTGGCTTGTGATGAAATATTTCGTTAATCCCCTACATCCGTAACCTACTGAGCATTAATGATTTCATTGTACTATCGCTAGAGCTGAGCAGAAAAGGCCGATCCGAATTTAAAAACCGAATCCGAACCGAAATCTGAATATCGGAGCCCGAATAATCGGTTTTTTTTCGGATTCGGTGTCCGCACCGGTTTTTTTTGTGTTAAACCGGAGCGGTTTCGGTTTTCAATAATACAAAACCGGAGCCCGAATTTTAAACCAGATTAATTAACCCAATAAAAAAAATGAAACAATGCTCAGCCCTCCATTAGTCCGTTATACACAATTTAAAGGAAAAAAAAAACAAAAACAAAACCCTAAGAACTAACAGCCGAAACACTCTCACACAAACACTTCCCTGAGTCCCTCCCATCTTTTCTTCTTCCCCTTCCTCAAATCTAACTCTAAAAATCAAGTTCTACCTTCTATTCATCAAATTTTCGAGTTGTAATCTACTAAGGTTTGTATATTCATGTATATCTTATTGATTTACTCTTTTTTTCGTCTTTATCTTATATATTTTTGAATTTTTTTCGTCTTTATCAACCGAATTCCGTCTATTTCAATATGAATATATGATTATATGCTATAATATATGAATCTGATTGTGGTTCTTTTTAGTTTTTACTTGTATATTCTTGTATATCTTATTGATTTACTCTTTTTTTCGTCTTTATTATATATATTTTCGAATTTTATGAATCTGATTATTTCGATTTTTATTTGTTTCGATTTTTATTTGCTACAAAAAAAAAACGTTACTTCAATAATTCGGTTAGAAAACCGGAGCCGTTTATCCGATTTTCGGATCCAGTTTTCCATACCAAAAAAAAACGGTTTACCGAATTAAAACGGTGCGGATACGGTGCGAAAAAATTGTCTTCTAAGAAACCGGTGCACCGCTCCGAATTGTCAAACCGGAGCGGATAACCGGTTTTGCTCATCCCTAACTATCGCTATGTCCCTAACGATTTCATTGCCACGCTGTTAATGGGTATCAGCCCCATTTTAGGTAGGGGTAAGACTGTTATCCTAATTAATGCTCCAAACTTATGTTCACTTTGTTAATATACTATTGTGATTTACGTGTGTTTCTTATTCCATTTCATATGTCATGATATAGACAATACCGGTCCTGGGGGTTTTATAAACTATACCAGAACATGACTATAATCTTCGTCATCTTCATCGTGTGATATTAAAACGAATAACCTTATGAAAGTTTGTTCCAGAAAAACATTGAGAAAGTCAATGAGAGATAGGAGGGGTTGGAGTTACCTCTATTGGTTGAGAGTTGTGTAGGCTAAGTGCATCTTCACAAACATTATTTTAGCCGCTTTGTCAAATAACACAAAAGTTGTAGACGAACTGTCATCTTGGACTTTTAACACAATGCGGTACCTTCACAATAGAAGCGAGGCCAGCCAGTTGGGAAATACTTAGATCTTCAGGAAATTCTTTATATTGTTAATATACCTTGTTTTTTAAAGTTCATTATTTAGTTTGTTAATAGTTCAATAGTTTATACCTTATTGTTTGAGTTTCACTTGCTATTTTGCAAGTGTCACACCAGAGGCCTGAACAACTTTGTGTTGGGTCTCGTTGTGGCTTACTGGTACACCTAAAGCAGGATTGGTAATACCATGCCTTTTCCGTAACGATACTTTTAACCTTAGCGACACAATGGCATATGAGGTCATGTCATTAAGAGAGGAGTGCATATAAGTGATGCAAAAAAATATAGGATAGTACAGTTATAGAGGTATAGGGGATAAAAATATGGCTGGGATAGTATGAGTTATATGTCATACCTCTTTGAAACCAGTTGTTATATGTTCCAGGAGGTCGGCTATGTCTTTCCGGATAGTCTCATTTGTGGTTGCTTTCGGTTTTGGGTCCCCATTCTTTTCACTACAAATATAAGTAATACTTATCAGAAAATCATTAGTGAATAATTTGATTCAAAGCAAAAACAACGTATTTGTAGACTAATGCTACAATAAGAGTTAAACACAATATAAACCGCAAGATTCAAATAAATAAACACAACAAAAGTAAGAAACATAAATAAAAACAATATAACATGAAGTGGTGATTGTTAATTTTTGAATGAAAATACATGTATATATATATATATAAACATATTAACCTAATAGTGTTTGTTTAGGTTTCTGTACATTATGGTAGAATTTTATAATCTTCAGATTTAATTATATTATTAGGTGTTGTAGTGCATCACCATTTTTGTGAGAATATGGAAATATGGAAATATGGAATAGTTGTATATCACATTCCGTATTTTATAGGTTGTTTGATACATCCAATTTTTTATATGCTAATTTTGCATACAATGGAAATACATGAATATATTTATATTGGTAGTTTGTATAATTTGGAATGCTGAAGTGTTTTCGAAAAGTTGGAGACTCTGTAATCGCTCGAAAAAAGCTTCCTTTAATAATATAGATAGATATATATTCTAGATTTCATGCCCGTGCGATGCACGGGTTTACATTAATGTCATTTTTATAAAATTTTTATAACAATTAACTTATAAGACTATAATCAAATATAATTTTTAAGATTATAATTTGCGTATTTTTGTTGTTCTATATTAAAATTCTTTTTTTTGGCAGCTGCCATATTAAAATTTTAATGTATTTGATTTGTAATGAGACGGGCAAGGTTCTCTATTGGTTTTAATAATTATCTTTGTATGTTAAGACGCTTGATAATTAAGGTTTATTAAAAAAAAAAAAAAGAACCATTCCACTCGTCACAAAATGATTTTGTATTTTGCGTCGTCCTTAACTAATTCGATTATTCGTTACTTATCAATTCTTAATGAAAAATATATCTCGTTACGTAATAAATTGAAATACCAATACGCCTCTATGAAACACATATATAAATTAAATACTCCAAATAATTCACCATCCCGGTCAATCGGTCATACTCTTTACGTGTTTATTTTAAACGGAAAATTCCCACGGTACCCTCCAACTTTGACGTTTTGCCTGAAATACCCAAAAATTATACTCATAAAACTTTGAGTGACCATAACTCGGGTTTACAAACTCGGAAAATGACGATTTTTTTTTCAAATCGTCCATCTTTCCGAGCGCTACGATTTGGAAAAAAAATTGTCGTATTTGGATTCTGTGGTTAGGAGTTTGTGTATGTCAACGGTTTTTTACCGAACAAACTTTGATTGACCATATCTCTTGGTCACTAGTTCAGAACTCGCCAATTGTTTTTTTCAAATCATAGTTCTCGAAAAGATAAACAATTTGAAAAAAACAATTATCATTTTCCGAGTTTGTAAACCCGAGTTATGGACACTCAAAGATTTTCGGGTAAAAAATTTGGATATTTAAGGCAAAATGTCAAACTTAAGGGGTACCGTGAGAATCTCCGTATTTTAAATAAGTACTCACTTGTCTTGGGTTTAACCAAGTCAATCACCTGTTTTTGTTAAAATGGACCAAGTTTATACCCGAGTCACTATTCGATCAGACCGTAACTTTAATGTTGTCTTTTTATTGTATCCTACTTATCTATTTTCTCTATGATTTCACATAATAAACCGCACCATCTCATTGACAACATTTTTGTCCCGGTTCAAATCCGTCTTGATACGAATCTAGCCTTAATCTACGCCTTATCATCGCATATGAATATGTCACAATATAGTGACTAACCCAAACTCCATGGTCATTTGTCGTTTCCTCTATTTCCCAACATTGCTGTAAACCTAAATGCCCAAATTGGATATCAATTACCAATTCCACAACAGTTCCGGCCGGTCTGGCTTCGTGTATTTTGTTTGGCACCCACGGTCGTCCTCCTTTCCTGAAGATAAATTCGCGTTTCTCCTTTTATTTTGGTAAGTGCTTCTCTCAAATTTATTGCCATGACCAATTTCACACGTTCCCTTCCTGCTTTGTTTCTCAATTGCTTCTATTTTTAAGCTCTAATTTACGATCTTAGATGCTCCAAACTGTTAAATTGATAACCCCAACTATGTGTTCAGTATTGATTATCTTTCTACACTCGCTTTTCCCCACAAATTTGGTCTAATTTATCTAAAAAATATTAAATGCACGAATTCTCATTTAAGACGGGACGCCTCGTCTTAAGCTTATGACGGGCAAATAAAGCCCCCACTTGCTATTTGTGAGGGGGGCTTGATTTGCATTAAACTTAAGACGGATCGTCCCGTCTTAAATGAAAATTGTTCTATATCTCATAATTTTGACTGTTGGTTCGAAACCACTTTGAAATGAACCGATCCGTAATAATCATGACTAACCCTTAAATTAATTACAGTTTGTATCCACTTACTCAATGTCTCTCGTTTTTCCCCAATTTTCAAAAGATAACCAAACCCCAGAATCCCAAAATTTACCTCTTTCCCTTCCCCCCACCAAATTCGTTCGGTTTATGCTCCTTCACCACGCTACATCATCTAGCAAACCTCCTGGCTGTCTCTGCACCCTTGGTTCGTTTTCTACCACCGCCCGCTGACTCTGTAAGTGTTTCTTTCAATATTATCAATGTGTTCAATTTCATTCGATCCTATTTTTATTTGCAGCTGAATTTCGTCTAGGTTTCTTCCATACTTATCCATTTAACCTGCGCCAAACACGTAAATATATAACCACGGCTATTTGTCTGTATCTTAATTTCATTTTACATCCTCCGTTTCTGACCATGTGTTGTATAATGGGTTAAATTGCTTTATAAGTTCTACGCTGTTAATGTTTAATCATTGCATGTTTAATTTGATATTACTTCATTTGCTGGATTTGTGTTGATATAATCCGTAATTTTTTTTATTAATGTTATTAGTAATGAACCGAACAACTACCAGAAGTTCACATATTTGGCAACTTAATAAAATCTGTAGCAGATTTACTTTTCGATATGTTGTTGTACAATACGAAAATAAACCTCCTTGGGATTGGCCTTGACTTTTGTTTATTCTTTATTGCGTAAAACGGTTAATAGGGTATTGCCTTCTCATTAGTATGAAGTATAAAGAGTATCTTCGGGTATGAAGTATAAACACTATACTTGGGATTAGCACATGATTTCGTGCCCGTGGGGTATAGAATTTTAATTCCGTTAGTTCTTTGTAGTTTTTTTGTCTTGTTTTTGTTTTGGTTTTCCTTTGTTTACCTTTAACCGTACATCATATTGTGTTTTGGACGTAATTTACGTTGCAAACTTGCAATGTATTATATTGTTCTCGATAATTGGTTGTTTTTTTGAAACGCGTAAATATTTTTTTTTAATTACAAAAGATCTGTGTGGCTTGTGATGAAATCTTTCGTTAATCCCCTACATCCGTAACGTACTGAGCATTAATGATTTCATTGTACTATCGCTATGTCCCTAACGCTTTCATTGCCACGCCGTTAATGGGTATCTGCCCCATTTTAGGTAGGGGTAAGACTGTTATCCTAATTAATGCTCCAAACTTATGTTCACTTTGTTAATATACTATTGTGATTTACGTGTGTTTCATATTCCATTTCATATATCATGATAGAGACAATACCCGTCCCGGGGGTTTTATAAACTATACCAGTCCAGGAGTTCTTGAACATGACTGTAATCTTCGTCATCTTCATCCTGTGATATTAAAACGAATAACCTTATGAAACTTTGTTCCAGAAAAACATTGAGAAAGTCAATGAGAGATAGGAGGGGTTGGAGTTACCTCTATTGGTTGAGAGTTGTGTAGGCTAAGTGCATCTTCACAAACAATTCTTTTAGCCGCTTTGTCGAATAACACAAAAATTGTAGACACAATGCGGTACCTTAACAATAGAAGCGAGGCCAGCCAGTTGGGAAATACTTAGATCTTCAGGAAATTCTTTATATTGTTAATATACCTTGTTTTTTTAAAGTTCATTATTTAGTTTGTTAATAGTTCAATAGTTTATACCTTATTGTTTGAGTCTCACTTGCTATTTTGCAAGTGTCACACCAGAGGCCTAAACAACTTTGTGTTGGGTCTCTTCGTTGTGGCTTACTGGTACACCTAAAGCAGGATTGGTAATACCATGCCTTTTCCGTAACGATACTTTTAACCTTAGCGACACAATGGCATTTGAGGTCATGCCATTAAGAGAGGAGTGCATTTAAGTGACGCAAAAAAAATATAAGATAGTAGAGGTATAGGGGATAAAAATATGGCTGGGATAGTATGAGTTATATGTCATACCTCTTTGAAACCAGTTGTTATATGTTCCAGGAGGCCGACTATGTCTTTCCGGATAGTCTCATTTGTGGTTGCTTTTGCTTTTGGGTCCCCATTCTTTTCACTACAAATATAAGTAATACTTATCAGAAAATCATTAGTGAATAATTTGATTCAAAGCAAAAACAACGTATTTGTAGACTAATGCTACAATAAGATTTAAACACAATATAAACCGCAAGATTCAAATAAATAAACACAACAAAAGTAAGAAACATAAATAAAAACAATATAACATGAAGTGGTGATTGTTAATTTTTGAATGAAAATACATGTATATATATATAGAAACATATTAACGTAATAGTGTTTGTTTAGGTTTCTGTACATTATGGCAGAATTTTATAATCTTCAGATTTAATTATATTATTAGGTGTTGTAGTGCATCACCATTTTTGTGAGAACATGGAAATATGGAATAGTGAAAAGTTGTAGTGCATCACCATTTTATGCCCGTGCGATGCACGGCGTTTAGAATTGTTATTCCTTGAGTTTTTTTTTTCCTATTTTTCTTTGTGTATCCTTAATCGGACATCGTACTGTGTTTCATACTAAATGTTTTTTTTATGATATATTGGATATTCTACCTTCCAATGTATTTTAATGTTCTCATTAATTAGTTGTGTATTTGCTCCTTTTTTTAAAAAAAGAAATGTTAATTACATAAGTACTATTTTACTCGTCACGATTTGTTTTTCTAATCTCCGACATCCTTAATCTTTTTTCATAAAATATACACTTTACAACCGTTTGTTTTATTATTTTTCAATATTCATCTCTTAATCTATTCAACTCTTTACTAATTATTCTAATAAGTTCACACCGTTTATATTTAAAGTGTTTCGGATATTGAATTGACTCGGGCTGAACCCGTTACACTGCTTTATAATGTTATAATACAAATGTCCTTATATTACTTCAACTCACTTTTTTTTTTCAATTCTTCATTTTCCCCAATTCTATGTCTTTCCTCAATTATCATAATCCCTAAAATCCCAACCCCTATCTCAATTACCACTACTCCACCAGATCCTAATACCGGTGTCGTCATCTTCTACTTCCGTCATCCTCTTCTATTGGCCGCTCATCCTGAAGCTTAACCTATTTTTTGCTCGTCACTGTGTAATTTTCTTTTTCTATTTTCTTATTGTTTTCATTTTCTACCGATCCTTGTCTTACACCCTATTTCATCTTACACGCTCCCTTGTCTTTGAATTGCATCGCTCGAAAAAAGCTTCCTTTAATAATATAGATAGATATTGATTTCGATTCAGTTTCAGTTCAATTCAGATTGAGTCGGGGTTTCAGGTAGTATTCAGGTTACTCATATCGGGTGTTCGATATATTTTCGATCAATTTTCTGATTCGATTTTACTTTGCCTAGTATGGTAACTCCAATTTCACATCATCAATCTCAAGTTTAAGTTTAGGAGCCGAGCTACCTTACTGGAAAAAGAAGTCTTCTCCGCAACTGTTTTCTTCTTACACATTAATCCAAGGTAATATATCCTCCTCTTCAGCAATTGCTTCCATTTCATCACTCTTTTTATTAGTATTTGGCGTATTACTAGGTTTTTGTAGATTCATATCAGATTGCATATTATTGTTAGGTGGATTTTTATTTTTAAGAAAGTTAGGGTTTCCTCTTTTTGCTTTCGCCATTGCTGAAGGAACAGGGAGCCTAAGCTTTCTCTCTCATGTCTCTAACCGCATGACTTATTATTTGCACAAATTACTTTACTAATTTACCGTGTATACTAATTTTCAAGTATTATTATGCTTTGCTGATCGGTGTTAGTCCATGTCATCACTATCATCGATTAGTATGAAAACTAGACTGCTATGCGCTGTTATTAATTTGCATTTATAGAATTCCATCTAATTTTCACAAACTGCAACTTCTTAGGTCGATTTTATGTACTACTCCCTCTGTCCCAGTCAGTCAATTGTTGTCCTTTGCCTTTTACACATTTGCCAGTGCACATTTCATTTCGAAAATATCTTTTACCACATAAGTGCGAAAATTATAAAATTTTGGTATTTTTAACGTACTCATTAAGACGAATCAAACAAGATCTCTCCTGACTATATTTTGTGTTATGCATTGGAAATTATTTTTAGGTTTCTCTCCCTTGATGAATAGTGTCCATAAAGTAAAGGATAACAATTGACCAGGGAGTATCAAATATCAGAGTAGAATAATACTTAATTTAATTTATCATATTTGTATTAGGATTCACATTCAACAATTTAACGCAACAAACAATGGGAGTCATTGAAGAAGGAACTATAATAGGGAAATTACCAAGTGAAGAGGTTTTTGCGCTTCATTACCCTGGATATCCTTCTTCTATGTCACGTGCTATTGAAACCCTCGGTGGTCTTGACGTCATTGCTAAGGTACATTATTACTCTCTAATAACTTATCAAATTTATTTAATTTTTTAGAATGTGTAAAAGTTATGAACCTGATCTAATATTCAATATTTGTAGAATCGTAATTCAGAAGCAAATAAGTTGGAGCTTCATTTTCGACTTGGAGATTCGTTTTCACACCCTGCATTTGGCCATATTCGTCCGTGCAATAGTTTGCTCTTAAAAATATCCACAAGGAATGTTAATGGCAATCAAAATGACAGTAGCCAATCTAAAAATTGCGACTCTACATGCAGTTTAGTGCAAAGTGGTACTTCTGCAACTGTTCTCTCTGCAGACATTGTTGCTCGAGTCCAAGAAGCTTATCATTTCAATGGTTGGTAATGTTGTTCATTTAATGTTGTTTGAATCTTGCCTTAAGTTTTCTTACGTATTTATCTGTATACAAGTCACATACGTTGCTTTAATGAATATAACGGGGAGTAGTTACGCAATAACCATTCGAATGAGTTGGTTGAATCCAATTCCTAAAATGAGTATAAAAGAATACTCCCTCCATTATTCTTTATATATGTCCTTCTAGCAAATTTCTCACTTATTAAGAAATGGTTTAAGGGTGATTATAACTTTAGTACAGCATTTAGTTACAGCTTTGAAAAGTGTAAAATGGTTTAAATCAACCAATGAATTGAGGTTTGCATGGGACGGCATTAAAGAACCATAATTAATAATGCATAGGAAAATGCAAAACGACTTATAAAGAGTAAATTTCTCATTCATCTAAAACAACCTATAAAGAATAATAGAGGGAGTATTTACGCTGAAATAGGCATATGATCACTCGGAGCAATATTATTGTACTAGCTTCTACACTGCTTTTCCTGGACAGTGACTATTCTGTTATGATTCCATATATAGAGGTTATATTTAGGAGTTAAAATTAGTCCCAACTTGTTGGGCCAAGGTATGCTGTCTTATCACCGTTGCTATTCATCTTTAAACACTATTTATTAGTTTGATGTGTGCTCTTAGTCTGAAAAGTGTCGACATTTGTAATCCTCATATCCTCTTAGTCCGAAATGTTTTCTCCCACGTTGCCAATTTTATCCTTAATTCATCTTTGTGGTGTTGATCTTAGCTAATGTATTGTGAGAAAAGTGACCTCAAAGATGACATGAAATTAATGCTTTGCCATTAATATTGCAATTATGTAATTGAATTTGTATTTTTTCTATAGGAATGGTGGATTATCAGCATGTCATTCCAGTCCATGCAAATGCTGGGCGGACGAGTGAAATGAAGGGACTTGTTGGTAATATTTTTCCTTCTTATCCAATGTTGTGGTTACTTATTTTCATCTAGACATAGTGATTCATTTTTGTATAACGTGTTTGTAGGAGAAAATTTTGGCGACGTAGATGATGACTCTCCGATGATATTAGTGCCTCCACTATTTTCTCCCAAAGATGTCCCAGAAAATATAGTGTAAGTTACTCTTGGTTCATAAATCTCTTTCTTGCAATACGTGAAGCCAGATTATTAAATTTCGGTTTTGGTCGCAGTCGTGGTATTGGTTTTCATGACTTAATATCGCTAAATGCCGCCAATATCGCCTCAAAATGCAGCCGCGGTAACCTCCCAAACATTGATAAGTCAGTCGTGAATCGGTGCCGTACCCGATGTTTAAAACCATGCCAGAAGTTAAACAAATTGTTGTTGCCTCTTAGCGTCTCCTTCACTTTATGAAGCTGATGGTTTAGCCGAGGGAGAAGTGGTCTTGACCTTGTTGTTCACTCCTTATGTAGTTGATCATGTTTTTTGAAAATATGGACTCACCTTTTACGATCAGTTATTTATGATTCATGTTAATTAGTTCTGAATGTCTCATCTCTCAGCTCATAACTTTACATTTAAATTGGCTTTTCCTGTGTGGATGAAATCAAGTCTAATACTCCCTCCGGAATTACATGATATCCTCATTTTCTTGTTTTCCATGTGTTTTTTTGTGTGTGATTATAATAATACAAATGGGGTTAAAAATTAGCACTAAACAAACTTACTTTAAGTCTCACCCCACCCACCCTAACAATCGAATCCAACAGCCCAACCATCCTAGCGCTCAAACTCACCACCCCAACACTTAAAAGAAACCATCCCAACACTCAAGCCCACCTTCTCACCACCGTGGCACCACCTGCACCACACACACTACCAGCAGCCACTCCAGATGCACAACACGCACCATTTCACCACACAATCCCATAGGCCGAGGAAGGTCGCGTGTGGTGGGAGGTCGCAGCTATAGGAAGTGGGCCATTTCGTTCGTAGTTTGTAAGAGGGGAACTCGGCGGTGGAGAAGGTCGTGGGTGAGAAGCTCGGCGGTGAAGAAGGTTGTAGGTGAGAAGCTTGGCGGTGGAGAAGGTTGTGGGTGGGAAGATTAGCGGTAGAGAAGGTCGTGGCTGGGTAGATCGACTGTATGGAAGGGCTTAGTTTGATAGGTGCACAGCCAGCAAGGCGAATTATGCATTTTCAATTTATATTATTATGTTGTTCTTGTTGGCACATTATCCATAATGTTTTACTTATTTACATGTTACCTTTTCTAAAATCTAAATACGGGAAACATTGCGCAAAATTATATCTAAATAATACACATATGTTTGTAAAAACTGTGCCTTATGTCGTCTATAAGGCGCACGCCTTTGTCTCGCGCCTTGCACTATTTCTTCTCGGTACCTTGTGCCCTTAAAAATAAGATTGAAGGGAAGATCGGGTGATGGAGAAGGTTGTAGTTGGTTGGAGATGTGGTGTCAGTGGTCTTAGGTTGTTTAGGAAGTGATGATAATGGTCTTGGGTGGTTGGGGAGGTATTGTTGGTGGTTGTGAATGTCAGCCTGATGATTGACTAGAGTTAGGTGGGTGGTGGGCTAAGGTTTTTAGTGGATGCAGAGGGGAAGGTTAGGTGGTTGGTAGGTTGTGAGGATGTTTTGGGCTGGCTTTATTATAATTAGTGGGATTTAAAGTAAAGGTTAATCATTAATATTTGGTGTATTAATGAAAAAGTTATAAGGACAAGGTAGTAATTTCAACTCTAAAAACTTACTGAAAGAAATGGGAACATCAAAACAATACATTCTAAAAAGGATTGTGGTGGGAACATCATTCCATCACGCGGAGGAAGTAGATAAATACCCAGTATAAAGCATATTTGTTGCATATCACATGTTATGCTTTTCATGTGTTACTCAGGTTGAGACCATCTACCACATTAAGTTCCAGGAAAAAACAGGAGGGAGTTGTACAACATCGCTGGGAGGTATTTTAGTTCTTGTATTACATACATGTGATAATATTTGATGAATCCTTACCTTGGATAAGATATGAGTTCTAATTACGGAGTATTGTTCTTCACTAATTATTTCTGTCATCATTTTTTGTGAGAAAATGGGTGTGCCAAAAGAACATTGAATATCAAACTACTCGCTAACTCTCTTAAACATGATAAGAAATGTTTAGGGCGAGCCACTTTCCATACTAGGGGTACTAATATTTGATCACAGAAACAACTCTGCCAAATTTGCCAATTTTATGATTACGACTTGGAGCTCTACATGCTTTAATTTAGCTAATGACTTCTTATACTCGTGCATGATATGTTTTTTCTTGATGCAGATGGAGATTGAACCATGTCTTGCTATTGATTTCAGTATCAGTGATATCCTCATCTGTAGATAATATTGAGCATTGGTAAGGACTTTGTATGTGTTAATTATTGAGGTTCATGTAAATGCATGTATATTTGTAATTAGGAATCTGGCTATCACATGATTGATGTTTAACATTATGCCTAATCATTGTGAATGTGCATAGCTGTTCTATATATAGAGTTTATTGATAAGAACACCTTTTCAATACTTGTTACTATAATTTCAGTTATTTTGAAAACTCTGACCTTTTATTGGCTTTCTCCCCCTTTAGCTAGCTTTAGGGAGTGCGTTCTCTGATGAACTGCATCAGTTGTTGGCTTTTCGTTCTTTATCGCAAAAGCTTCATGTCTTATGGAAACCTGTTTTTTTTTTCTTTTTTTTGTGCGTGTTTTTTCCGCACACTTTATTCTCTTGTATTTTTTTCCTTGCTAGTACTTAACAATCACACAGATACCTAAGAATGTGAATTGGGAACAATACATACCAAAAGAATCAGAACAATGGAAATTGCAAATGGCTGTCTCTAAGTTTTTTGTTGAACGCCCTATCTGGCCTAGAAATTCTATCTTTGAGCGCTTGGGTAATATGGGCCTTAATGTTGGAGATCATACGCTAAAGAGGTAACATCTTAACTTATCTTGATGCCGTTCTTCTATTGGGTTGGTGTTTCACGTTTGCCTCTTGTTGTCCTGACTTGCATTTCTGTTATTCTATACACATCCTGTTCTGTGTTTTGTTCAGGCTTCTTTTTCGAAGTGCATACTATTTTGGTAGTGGACCATTTCATAGATTCTGGATCCGAAAAGGTTATGATCCTCGAAAAGATCCTGAATCTCGATTGTAAGTACTTATGTTTCATCTTCTCAATTTTGTGACCGAGTAACCTCCAAATTTTCTAATTTAATGGCTAATTTTTGTTTAGTTTGCAAATAATAGTGACTCCTTTATAGGATGAATGGAATGTGTGCTCGAAGAGACAAAATTACTACTCCCTCTGACCAGCTTTTAACTACATGTCTCTTGAACCTCTTTAAGTAAGCAAAATAATGTAGTTGAAATTGAAAGTTGAGTAAAGAGATGGGTCACAAATCACAATAATCACAAATAACATAAAAGAAAGGAAACATGAAGTAGAAAGGTTAAATGAAAGTAGGAAGTTTAGAAGTGCGATAGTTACTGTTTCCACGAGCTAGTGGGTCAATATCTCTATGTACATGATGCGGTAATAAAACTTTGTTTGGTGCATGGACAAATAATTCATTCTTGTATTTACATGGCTTGCTTGTAGCTCACCTGTGGGATTGTGTGAAAATTTAATTTTCTTAAATGGCTCAGTCAACAACGATTGTATCGTTTGATTTTTTATTTTTTTGCCTTTTCCTTCACTGCTTCAGCATCCTCGTTGAATATCTGAAAATGATACAATTGTTTACGATGGCTAGGCTAGCTGTCTTAGTCATCATGTTTTAACTATAGCTTGGAAGTATTTCATATGACTAGCGTGAACTCTTTTTTATCATGGCTCAAGTCATTAACTATTTCAGTCGCTGGGGCTGCTAGTTTGACTGCGAGCGCTTTTCACTATTTGGTGTCATTTCAACTATCAATTGAGAAGAAATAGATCTTGAAGATCTGGATATTTATTTTTCATTTCATTGATTCTTCATTGTTATTCAACAGATACCAGAGAATGGTTTTCAGGGTTCCGCCACCTCTTAGAGGTTATTGTGATGCAACTAAAGGGTAAGTAATTATTTCCTTTTTCCTTTGATAACATATGTTTATTTTGCTTGATGTGCTTTCAGAGCTCAAATGTCTCTTAAAGTGCAAAATATATTGTTGAGGTTGATCACTGCTGGCAACATTGTGCCAAGTTATTTTTTTTCCCTGCGATCTTATGTGTGTGCTCTGTTTATCTGTCTCAAGTTTACATCTGAGATGTGAAATATACTCAAAAATGGAAAGTAGTTATGAAATAACCAAATAGTAGAAATGGAAGGTATGTCAGAGATGGAGGGAGTAGAAAGTTCTTTATGCATCTTTTCATTATTCATTTCACAGATTAAAGCACAAGTGGGAGGACATGTGTGCATTTCGAGTTTTTCCATACAAATGCCAGACATACTTCCAGCTTTTTGAACTTCTCGATGATTACATTCAAGAAGAGATCCCTAGATTTCCATACCTATCTGTTTGTTCTGTAAGTGACTAAGTGTCTCATCCATCATATTCTTGGTATTACTAAAGATTTTAGTTGTTAATTCATGATTGTTACCTCCAAAGCCCAGCGGCAACTACATATAAGGATGGCAGAATATTATTTGCTTTCTGGATGCCTTAATTCTAATAGTTCCATTTGCACGTGCTTGTGATTTTAGGTTTTATTTTAGTTCAGGATGGAGGTGCCTACTGTGATCAATAGTAGAAATTTTAGACAGTGTAACATCAACACACCTTTATAAGACATTATTTTATGTGTCGATATATATAGAGAATTGCGTCTGGTTAGAACTTGATGCTCTTCCTGAAAGCTCTCTTAAGTTTCCTTTGAGAAATTACTCTACTTCCTCCATCCACTTCAAATTTCCTACTTTCCTTTATGGGATGTCCATCTCTAAACTTCCTGCTTAGGAAGCTTTCCCCTTTTGTCCATTATTTGTGTTCATTATGATTTCTGAACCTTGTCTTTGTTCAGCTTAGATTTTCTGCTACATATTATCAAACTCTTTTAAGTTTTGTGCTAGATAAAGTATGAAGTTGTAAAAATGATGGAACAAGTATATACTTCGAATTGGCCAATGACATTTATATACTTAGGTCAAGGTACATCATCAAATGATAGGGTCAAAAGATTTGAATCTTCTTCGAATAAGTTGCAACAAATGAAAAATGGCGTAGCTTCAACTGCAGTGCAATTCATTGCCCAATATATATGTAATGGACGGGAGAATATAACATGGACAACATTTTGGTGACATCTTCCACGTTGAAAAGCGTAAAAAGTATTTGGGTCCACCTGAACCTTGGATATGGAATTTATCTTGATTTGAGGGAGTTCAAAAAGCCTAATGAGCAGTACCTGTGCTCATGGTACTAAATTGCAGTATCACGTTCCAATCGTGGCAATGTCCGCAAATCGCGGCTGCATACTATAATGCGATGACACGTCCAATACCAGGGCTGGTTTCAAAACGAGTCATAAGGCTTACTGGTCTAGTTCGACTTTATTAGCCAAGTATCAGTTGAATCTCAGTCGTATTGGCCAAATGTCGGAGCTGTATATGCAAAATATCAGCTGTGTCAAGCCAAATATTGGCTATTCTTGGCAACCCTTCACGTAACGGCCATTAATGTCAAGTATCTCCCGATATTTAATACATGCCTGTGCAAACTCTTCCTCCACTCTACTTGCCTCTACCTCCCAACCTTGAACTTATTAGTCAGGAAAGGGGTTAAGGGAAAAATGGAAGTGGTGGTGGCATGGAATTGTATGGTATAATTGCACATTAAGGCAATTCCGTCATGTTGCTGTTGTTTTGAGGTATTAGTCAACTACAAGACACTAAATCAAGTAATCCATTCATGGTCATATAAAATAAACGGTAAATATGATCCACGGTGAATTATGTGGTAGTTACTTAATATGCTTCATGGTAGGCTCACTGAGTCTTATGCATTGCACTGATTAGTTGTAAGTAAGAGAGGCAACAGAAAACAATAATTTTTAGCAACTTGTGAATTGTTGAGCATTCAGTTCTTGATGTGATTTGTCTTTGCTTGAGCAAATCTGAGGGCTTCTTGTCGTCTCTTTGTGCTTTCTTTAACGGCCTCTCGTGTATGATGGTTTGTCCTTATTGATGAAATACAAGTACCAACGCAGCCATCACTTATTTCCGTTTTCGTATCATTTTCACTTGACATTTAATGTTGGTGCCATATTCCCCCCCCCCCCCTCTTAATACCTGCTTTTCTGTTCCGCTTTTGCATGCATGCAAGTCACTTTTACTTTACTTCTCTTAATATCGATTTTCTGTTTTAATTTGATATCCTCTGTTCCGCTCTTGCTTATTATCATTGTAGCGTTCAACTGGATGGTTCTCATCATCAGCGCTTGACCATATAAAATTTCGAGTTGCGTTGAGATTTATATCTGTGTATCCTCAAGGTGGAGCTGAAACTTTTGTGAAATCTATATCTAACAATTTCGAGCGCTCGAAGAAGAAGCGGTTCGAAGTAAGTGAGCCTAAGCCTGGAGGAGACGGTGAATCATTTGTCAACCAAGGTATAAATAATATTGACATCAAGTTTCTAGGGAAGTTTTGCTGATAGGTTCTTCAGGAAGTGGAAACTTTGTGTTTATGTGCCCTAAAAATAAAATTATTCAAGTTAATTATTGAGCAATCTTTGTTATGAGTTTCTTGTCTAATAGTTTACAATTGGTCATTGGGTCACTTTAGATCCCAATCGTGAAGAAGATAAATCAGAGGATATTTATGACGATGAGGTCGAAGAGGAGGATGAGGAAGAAAGTGACTTTGAGGATGAAGTTGTCGATGAGATGGACCTAGATGACCCTACGTATTTGGTGAGGATACTCAACTCAGTGGTTGCTCTAGCCGTGTCCTGATTAACCGAAACATTTGCCACTTTTGATTTAGATGCTGCACCGCATCTGTACCATTTTCTGATGGTTTTGCTTATATGTTTAATTCCAGGATGGAGCAGATCCTGATTTCTCCTTGCAGTCATGTTCCAGTATCCTTATGTTTTGGGCTGCCGAGTAATAATACATGCTCATATATTACGGCCATGTTTGGTAAACGGCATAGTAAGCAAAATTAGTAGATTACGGCCTAAATAGTAGATTAACCAATTTCATGTGTTTGGTAAGTGGCATATTTTGATAGCATATTTGTCGGAATATGCTATTTTTAATATGCTGCTAATTGCAGCATATTGTAACAACATATTCAATTTATACGTGAAAATAATCTAATTATTATATAATCTACCAAACAACTTTTTTCAAGTCTGCTAATTTAATTTGATAATTAAACCTATTACTAAAACCTGCTAACCGTATTCTGCTAACGTTACCCGCTCTGACAAATCTCCGTTTGCCAAGCATGGCCTAAAGCATTCCCCAATCAATGTAAAGCTGTACTTCTACTAATGGTTTTGTTGAAAGGATTATCAGTGTTCTTTTTGGTGTTTAAACACATGTCTGATACCCTCTTCTTTTCCTATACATAACTTAGACTTAGGCGCAGAGAACATTTCAAAAGATTACCTGCAAGAACTTTTTGGAAGTTTCCCAACAGCGGAAGGAGCTCCTAATCAGTTGCATGGTGTGGATAGTGAAGATGAATATCATATCTATGAACAAGATTGTGACGGCAACAATTCAGATGATGATTACTGAGTTTTGCTCTTCCTTTTTTTGCTAAGAGGTTTGGCTCTCTATTGCTATAGTGTAAAATTGTAAATTGATGGTTTTGTCGAAAGGATCATCAGTGTTCTTTTTGGTGTTTAAACACTTGTCTGATAGCCTCTTCTTTTCCTATACATAACTTAGACTTAGGCGCAAAGAACGTTTGAAAAATCACCTGCAAGAACTTTTTGGAAGTTTCCCAACAGCAGAAGGACCTCCTAATCAGTTGCATGGCGTGGATAGTGAAGATGAATATCATATCTATGACGAGATAGTGATGACAACAATTCAGATAATGATAACCGAGTTTTGCTTGTCCAATTTTTTTGGCTAAAGAGGTTCGGTTCTCTGTTCCTATCGTACTATGGTGTAACTTAATAAATTTGATAGGATTTTCCTGAATGCAGCCCTCTGTACATAAGTTCTAGAAGGTGGGACAGAAATGGTGGGAATGGTGCCAAAACAGACAAATACAATAACTTATGGTGTGTTGATGAAAAATCATCAATTTTTTAATGCCTCCCGTATCTTATTCACCATTATTTCCGGCTATAGGAGGCCACAAGACGTTTGCAAAAAGCTATTCTGAAAATACCGAACTGAAAGCTAGGAGCCTGTGTGCTCAAAATTTTTAACTGTGCCATAGTTCTGAGACAAGTTTTGAGGCTGGTATAGTGATGGCCAATTCACCTTTTTTAATGGAAATGGTTGATGCAGAACATGCTGATCAGATGACCGAGAGTTTCCTTCTTTTTTGAGATGGTCTCAAGGGACTGCTTGCGTGTGATGGGCTCTTGGGAAACTATTCGGTGTTGCACTGTTGCAAGAACAGCAATTTCACTGGATTCAACAAGCATAATGTCCGGAAAGTTTTAAGCATAAGTTTACATAGATTTTATCCCATATACATCAAAATACACATTTGACTAATTTAACAGCAACCTTATACGCTTTCTAGGTTCATGTATACAAAATCTCATCACTCATCATTTGTGCAAAGACAACATGCATGGGCAATGCTTGCTCAAACCTTTTGCCAATCCGTCTGGGCGTCATATTTTACAAATTAAAGTCCGCCTAGCTAATATTGCCACACACGACAAAACCATTGCGGAGTATTTACCGTCCATGAAACTATGCACAGATCAACTCTCCCAAATGGGCGACCCATTATCAAGGCCACAATGACCGCGCATTGCCCAGGACATGCCTAGGCCAAGGGCACCACGTGCCGATCAAGGTCATAGTAACCTAGAACAAGGCCACCGTAGCCGAGCATTGCCTCTGCCCAGGGCAGCAAGTGCCTAGGCGAAGGCCATGCAAAAATTGTCCCAAACATATATGTACTTAGACCTGTCAAAACATGACCCGACTCATCCCGGTTTTTTAGGGGTCAGGGACCCGTAAATCTTGACCCGTGACCTGGGACCCGTAAATCTTGACTCGCGACCCGAAGTGACCTGAACCGAAATAATCCATTATTTTCAAGGTCAAACTTAACCTGACCCGTTTGACCGGATGGTCATTGATAAATTAAGAATATTATTAAAATATTAATATTTTTATATTATATTTGAAATAGTAAATATTATTTTAATATTTTTTATAAAAACATTCTTTAAAAGTCAATTTTAGGGACTATGACACAGTAGGGACTAGGGACTATGAGTAGCACCCATGAGGCCACGACGAGGGACTGTATGACATTCTCTACTGAACTAATGTGCATTCTCTACTGGACAGATGGACAATCCCTACTATAAAGTCCATACTATTTGTCATGTTTAGTAGTGAGTATGTCGGTCCTTACCGGCCTTCGTTAGTAGGGACTATACGAACGGACAATACAGTCTCTATCGAACAGACATTATGGACTGTACGAATAGTCCCTACTTGTAACACCCTCATATACTAAGGTGCCTTACAAGACCCCCTTAGCACACGGAAGTGCTACCATCTCAGTTACCCGAGGTAGTAAATATCATAACAAGCCATAACAGAACAAGTTTATTTAATCAAAGTTAGATATCAATACATGATCCAAACGGATGGCATACCATCCGACCAAACTCCAATCAATCAGCAGAATGAATAAAGAATGCTATACAAGTATCTAAGACTCCAATGTAACGCGGAAGCTAGACTCGATAAGTGATCTCATCCTCGATCCCGTCAATGCTCCAAGGATTACCTGTAATCACCTGCTCACCATCCCGCAATGGATCACAGCAGTTTTGAAAACAATAGAAGGGTCAGTAACGTGTCTATCGATCAATGAACAAGCAAAAGCACAAGAGAGAAGAGAAATCGGAGGGCCACCGCAGCGTTTACCTCAGTCGACTCAGGTTACCAGCCTGCTCTACAAAACCACCTATTGACCCATGACCGTAGCCACAGGCGTCGAACTTTCATCTCACCGCAACGAGATAAACCCGGATCATTAATGTGCACACCTCCCACGTGGCGGGATAACCACAGGGGCAAACTCGGGGCGTGCCTGTCTCCCAACAGGATCACAATCACAAGTAACCATAATAACCAATGAGATCGACAACAACACCCCAAACCCGATACCAACATCTCCATCATCAATCACAATCAATAACATATACTCATAGCATCAATTAACAACAACAATTACTGAGTAGGGAAACCCTACCTTATCAAGATCCACACAAAGTTCTAGGGATTAGAAGTATTCCTCAACAAAGTCCCCTCCTAAAGCAATTAACATTAACATAATCAATACAAGTTCATTCCCTTTCCCCAAATCAAATAAGACTATCAATATAATCACAATCAAAGCAATAACATGAATACTTACCACAAGAATCGATCAAGACAAAGGAACAAGCGATCCGGCACGAACAATCAAAGGTTCCAAGAGGGTTTTGAGAGAGTTTAAGAGTAAGTTTTTAGATTAGAAAGCGTAAAATGAATTATGAACTAAATCTTTCCTCTTAAACCCTTAATTAATCGTGCGATCTAATCCGAAAAAACCGTCTTACTCGATCGAGTAACAAAGTCACTCAGTCGAGTAAGCCTCACTCGGTCGAGTGCCAAAGTCACTCGGTCGAGTGCACAAGACCAGAACCAAACAAAAGACATCCACCAAAGTCACTCGGTCGAGTAGACTTCAATCGGTCGAGTACCAGATGTACTCGGTCGAGTAACCCCTACTCGGTCGAGTCCCCAACACTCGGGAATACGGAGTATTACAGTCTTCCCTCCTTAAAACAAACTTCGTTCTCGAAGTTCACAACTCACACTCCTACCACACAAACTCCCCTACTAACTATCAACACAAGACGCCAAACAACACATATGCTAAACATATGTCACAACAACACATAACAACACATATGCTAAACATATGTCACAACCAACAACAACACAACACAACACAATGACGCAAGGACTCACAACACAATGACGCAAGGACTCTACCAATAACATATCAACTCGGAACAAAACCAACACCAAGTTTCCATCAAACAAATAAGACCAATAAGAAACCAAAAGTCTTACAAGACTAATACAAATTATTACATTCTTCCTGTTGGAGTAGGTGTCCTCCACAATAGTGCGCCACATAATAAATCTTATTAAGGAATATAATTGGGATATTTATTGACTATATATATGATTAGTCAGTTGATTAACGTAAATCAATAACGGTTGGCTGACTAGAGTTTGACGTTCTTGTCGTTTGACGGCGGTGATCAACTGATCCCTTTCAGTCACACCTAAAGGATGAAATCCAAATAGTAACTAATTATTTGTATACGATACAGTTAATTAGTACATTACATATATTCGATATGTACGAGAGTTAATTATTAGAAATTGAGTTAAGAACTCAAATTCGATAAAACTTATTTTTCAATTATGCGATAATTGACTAAGTAAATTTATATCTTATTTTAATACGATTAAATAAGATTTAACTTAGTAATTAATCGTTAAATTACTAAATTAGTTGAGGTTTTGAGATAGAGGTAATTAGTTAATTATATTTACCAGGAGTTGTAAAATAAATTAACTAAGCATTGTGGGACCCATTATATATTGATATAATGGTACAATATTACTTAAAATGTTAAGTACATATTATTTATTTAATTGAGTCATATAATTGTTATATGATCAAATTAACACTTAATTATACAAGATAATTAACCATATGATCAATAAGTATTTGTGATACAAATATCAAAAATCAAAATGGATCTAACTAGGCCAAGAGGGCCGGTTATGATGTAGTTACAAGGGTGATGATTTTTGTTCATGTTTACACTCCTTAGTTACCTTTTGAAAGTGACATAACAAGTTGAATATAATCATCATCTTTTCTACAACACTCCACTCTAATGCATGTGATCAAATGAACAAAATAAGAGCCCTATTTTGGCTTGTGAAGTCCGGCCAAATGGCCTATAAAATGACCAAGTGTTGCTCATTTTTTACTTACTTCATTTTGTCCTTTGTTTCCTTACTTCTCTCAAAACCTCATATTCTTACTAAAACTCTCAAACACTAATATTTACTAAGTATTACTAGTGTAGTAATATAGTCATAATATTAGTAGAATAATATCTATCTTATTATCTAGTTAATAATAAGGGTAGATTATTTGGGTAAATCTTGGTGCAACTTAGAGGAGATCTTCTACTTTGGAGATTATTTGTGTTCATCCATATTATTAGCTCAAGAACAACAAGAAGGAGTTCTTGTTGTGCCCTTATATTTTCCATATCAATGTGAGGAAATTTCTTCTCTTATATAAATGTCTTTATATTTGCATGCATGTTAGATAGATCATTAAATACTAAATTAACAAGTAATTTAGCAACTAATTAGAGGAGTCTAATTAAGGTCTATGGACTTTCACTTCCCTCCTTAGAAATGAACTTCGTACCCGAAGTTCACACCCTCATTTCCAACAAGAGAAACCAAGCAGTCACGCGAGCACTACTTCCACCACATATCAAGGGTACCCCCAAAGACCGTCATAATCCAATACAACATCATAACCCAAAATTCCTCTAATACATACATCGACAAGATATCCGAGCTAACACCATCAAATACCACCATCAAAATTTTCACATCCTAACTATATCACTAACCAACCCACACAAGTACTCCAACTTTTAACAACACCTACCAACTGTGACACCCACAAATTTGCGGAAAGATAAACAAGTAATTTAAATAAATAAAAGATGAGAATACGTTTTTAATAGGTTCACTTTAGTGAAAATCGGTAAATTTTAAAACCGGAACCTATCATTAAATATATTCATCGTAACAAAGGTGTCTTAAAGAAAAGGGTTCATAACAAAAGGAAATAATATTATACAAAAGAAGTGTCTAAAACGGGAGACATATCTCCCGTATAAATACGGAAATAAAAGAGTGTATAATATAATACAATCCTAAGAACTGAATATAGGTCCAAGGTAATACTTCACTCGCTAGCTCGTCAATGTACCCAAATATGCATCACAAACCTGTCAACCGCATTAAATATAAACACGGAAGCCACAGTCAGTGGGGAGTAACTCCGAGTTCTCCCAGCCACGAAATGTCGAGTTTAATAAAACATGAATAACATAAAAGAGATGTATATGGAAAATACAAAGCCTTAACATATACGATATGCTTTTCATGTTATGAAACAAATAATTAACATATAACCTAGCATATGAAGGCTATCATGTGAATCAGTTACGAGGTAGGGAAGCTAGTATCTTAGCTCAGAGGTTACATTTAAAACATGGCCATAATACAACTCGACCCTAATCATACAAGCTATCATGTGAATCAGTTAACAACCGGTAATCCAAACTCTATCAACCGTAGTCGGCTTGCATCTCATCTTCTACGATTCATAGAATCATCAAACATGAAAGACCAATACGTCTAGAAACAGGCATAAGTTCTTAGCACGGTCAATAGTCGACTTCTGTAACTCGAGGCTATACCACAAGGTAGGAAAACATCCTAGTCCTAGACTGATCAGACCTAGCGACAACAGCTAACCCATTCCCTGTCTCATGACCAAAGTACATGAGAATCTCTACTAGGCGACCCCCTAAGCAGAGTTGGCTAGTACTTAAGCTGGCTCCATTCCCAAAGTGGAAGCAAGGCGCCATGCCCCGACTTGGATATAAACCCACCAAGCCGGAACACAAAAGCTATTAACCATGAACTATATACTCGTTAAAGATAGTACGGCCTATCGATGTCATGGTCCAAGCTACTCATTTATAATTAGAATGGTCAAGACGCCATATACTCATAATTCTCTATGGGTACTTAGTCAACACGACATATATCATACAATCAAACAGTCACGGGAAAAACTTCCTATCATGTGACTAATTGCATATCAATCATATTCAAATATCATATCGCCTCATATCTACTAAGGCTAATTCATTAATTAAATACAACCTTACTTGAAGACAAATCCCCGACCCGAGTCCCGCGACGGGTCATCAGTCAAAACGGGGCTGACTAGATCTTAGTTTGACTCAAAGCCCCGTTTGGTCAAACCGGCAGAAACCACGTCATCGTATCCATTTAGGCCCTTGAACAGAAGAACATCACTTTCATTTCATGCTATTTTATCTAATTTCTAACATGTGAATTATTAATTCTTACAAAACCCGCTAGACTTAAAGGATATCAAATTAAACTACCATCTCATGCTATAATTTCTAACATGTGAGAAATAATAATATTATGAAAAACCGTTTAATTACATAATTTACTTATTAAAATTTCCCACTTGCTAAATATTACAAAACATAATATAATAATAACGATAAACTCAAAAACCGTCACAAGTCCAAAGGGACTCACGGGTCATGGGCTGGACCGGGATTGAACCGGGCCTGGACTGGGCCCACGGGCCTGGTTTGGGCCGGTTTTGGTCAACTATTTCTAAAACCGTTTCTTAATATTTCCCGCATGCTTAACATATTTAAAACCCGTCAAAACAACAACAAAACAATCAAGTATCGACACAAGCCCAAAGGCCAAATCACGGCCAACCCAGACCGGACCTGGACCGGGCCTGAACCGGCCTGGTTTGGGTCGGTTTCCAGCCACCATACACGGCCACCACCAAGCAACAATCCAAATTTATTTCTAACATGTTTTAATTAACAACCATCCATTTTAACAATCAATTCAACCATCATTCATACTAAAATTATGATTATGAACAAATCATCCAACATGTCAAAAACATTAAACATGTTAAAAACTCATAAAACTTCATAATAATAACAACCTATCATGTTACTACTTAAAACCGTAAATAACAAAACATAAGTAAAAGTATGTAACATTAATTCGTCGAGTAACTCGGAATCGTTACCTTAGCTAGCACAAAATCAAGTAGCACCCAAAATAAGAACTAAAAACCCGTCTACTAATCTTCTTCTAAAATATACGAGTCACCAAACTCGTCTTCATAATCTTCTCCTATAAGAAATGACCAAAATAACATTATTAGAATTAAAACTTGATTTCAACAATTAAAGTGTTGAAAACGATTTTGTCGGAATTGAAAATAAAACGTACATGGAGATGAAGAGCGGAGAGGAGACTCTAGAAATATAAGTTAGGACGGATTTGACCAAGTAACGAAGGTTTTATGACGATTTTGCTCAAGAACGATCAAGAACGATCAAGAACACGAAGAACGATTATGATTATATTAAATAAGGTATTAATTAGATATTAAGTTGATTTAATGAAAAATGAAAAGATAAGTAGTGAGTAAGAGGGGAGTTGGGCCGTTTAAATATAGGGAATTACGGGAGTCGGGTTTTGAACTTGTTGTTACGGAATTAACTCGGGTTTTATAAATATATTATGGTAATTATTTAGATATTATTAGATATTATTTTAGTTTAATCAAATATCTAGATATTATTTAGATATTATGTTAGTTAAATCAAAAGAAAGGAAAATATCTAATCCTAAGAGGAAGAGGGGAGCCGTGTGGTTATAGAAGAAATCGGGTATGTTTTTAAGCAACTTGCGGAGTTTAAGTTGACAGATCGATAAAATTACAAATATCCTAGATATTATTATTAGTTTAATCAAAAGATCTAATATGAGGGACAAAGGTGATTTTGGGCGTGTGACTCATGCAAGAGTCGGGTTTCGGGTTTGTTTCGGGACTTAAGTTGACTCGGGAATAGTTAAATGACGTTCGGGGTTAAACCGTAAAACCTATTCTTTAATTCCGAATAAATTCAAAATAATTATATTAAATTATCACTAAACTTCAATAAAATCTTAATAAAGTAAAATAAAATTAAATTTATTATTTTTCAAATATAATT
>JAIUZE010006042.1:0-10957 GCA_022085475.1 Heliosperma pusillum
GGGGGGGTAGGGTAGGGTAGGATGATAAAGGTAATAAAATATAATAGGAAATAGGTGATTTGCTCAATTTGAAAAGTTACGGAAATATAGCACAACTCAAATAATTATCAACTTATTCCTGGTCTATGTGTTATGACTAGGGTAAGCAGACTATCACTAACGTAATAACATAGGAAGATATACCGACTCAAAATTTTAGGTACTCCAATTTAGTCAATCTTTGAGAGAAAAAAAAACAGACACCATTGACTATGAGCTACTATTCAATAGACCTAATTCTAATCGGATTTTCTCAAATTGTTCCCTAGCTAATGGTTTGGTAAAAATATCGGACAACTGATCTTCAGTCTTACAAAATTTTAAACAAACGTTCCCTTTTTCAACATTGTCACGCAAAAAGTGACGACGAATTTCTATGTGTTTTGTCCTGGAATGATGCACGGGATTTTTTGAAATATTAATTGCACTAGTATTGTCACATAAAATAGGCACACAATTAATAATCATTCCGTAGTCCCGTAGTTGTTGTCTTACCCAAAGCAGTTGGGAACAACAGTGTGCAGCTGCAATATACTCACTTTCGGCGGTAGATAGGGCGACCGTATTTTGCTTCTTGGAAGCCCAAGAAATAAGACACGGTCCTACGAAGGTAGCTATACCTGAGGTGCTTTTTCTGTCTACCGTACAACCTGCAAAATCTGCATCTGAATACCCCACGAGAGTGAAATTGCAATCCATAGGATACCATAAGTATAAGTCTTGAGTTCCAATCAAATAACGAAGAATACGCTTAACATCGATTAAATGCGATTCTTTGGGATTAGATTGAAACGTAGCACATAAGCACACACTGAAAAGAATATCTGGACGACTGGCGGTAAGATAAAGAAGTGATCCTATCATACCTCGATATACCTTTTCATCAACACCCTTACCTTTCTCATCTTTGTCAAGTTTTAATGTTGAGGACATGGGTGTGGAGAATGGATTTGCAGTGGTCATTCCAAATTTCTTTAGCATCTCCTTGATATACTTGCGTTGATGAATCATTATCCCATGCTTCGTTTGCTTGATTTGAAGTCCTAGAAAAAATCCTAACTCACCCATCATACTCATTTCAAACTCGGATTTCATAAGATCTGAAAAGTAGGCACATAACAAGTCATTAGTTGCTCCAAAAATAATGTCATCTACGTAAATTTGAACAACTAGTAAATTATCCTTTTCTGATTTCAAAAATAACGTTTTATCGATTGAGCCTCTTTGAAATCCATTTTCAAGAAGGAACTTTGATAGTCTTTCATACCAAGCCCGTGGAGCTTGTTTGAGACCATAAAGTGCCTTATCAAGCTTAAAAACATAAGAAGGATAAGTACTATCAAGAAAACCAGGAGGTTGTTCAACATATACTTCCTCTTGCAAATAGCCATTAAGAAACGCAGTCTTAACGTCCATTTGAAAGAGTTTGATACCCATATGTGCAGCAAAAGCGATAAGAAGACGAATGGCTTCAAGTCTAGCCACGGGAGCAAAGGTTTCATCATAGTCTATGCCTTCTTGTTGATTGTAACCTTGCACCACGAGTCTAGCTTTGTTTCGAACAATCACACCTGTGTCGTCTAATTTGTTTCGGAATACCCATTTGGTTCCTATGACAGAACAGTCTTTTGGACGTGGTTCCAAGTGCCATACTTTACTTCTTTCGAACTGGTTCAATTCTTCCTGCATAGCCAACACCCAATCAGGATCATGTAAAGCATTTTTAACATTAGATGGTTCTAATTCAGATAAAAATGAATAATGAGCACAAAAATTTCTTAGTGAGGATCTAGTTTGAACTCCATGATGTATGTCGGTCAAGATGTTATCGATTGGATGAGAGTTTTGATGCTTCCATGGGCGAATAACAAAATTTTCTGGCAAAGGCGTAGAAGAACTGCTGGATACTTGATTCTGCTCCGATTCCACAATGACTCTTTCTAAATTAACAGAACTGCTGGCTGCTTGATTTGTATCTGGAATAACCAGTCCCTCAGTCTGTTCAAGTAAAGCTGAACTTGATGTTTTATTCTGATTTAACAGTTCACTGTTCTGTTCAATTTCCCCTGAATTTGTGTGGTCTTCAGCATTTGTACCTTCCAGCGACGAAGGACCTTCTTCTAATTCAGGAGGAGAGTCATTTACAAGTCCAATTTCGAAGTCATCATCATCCTGTAATTTAGCATTTAAAACATTAGTTTCATCAAATATTATATGCACACTTTCTTCAAAACACATTGTTCTCTTATTATAGACTTTATAAGCTTTGCTTTCTTTAGAATATCCTATGAAAACCGCCTCATCGCTTCTAGTATCAAATTTTCCTAAATTATTTTTCCCGTTATTATGAACGAAACATTTTGATCCAAAACAGCGGAAATGTGAAATATTTGGCTTTCGCCCATAAAGAAGTTCATAAGGCGTTTTCTTAAGAATAGTTCTAATTGAAGCACGGTTGTGAATATAACAAGCTGTGTTCACGGCTTCTGCCCAAAAACTTCGAGGCAATCCACTACAAAGAAGCATAGTTCTTGACATGTCTTCTAATGTTCTATTCATTCTTTCCACTACTCCGTTTTGTTGCGGAGTCCTACGGGCTGAGAAGTTGTGATCAATACCATGTTCCCTGCAAAATGATAAAAATGAATCATTTTCAAATTCTCTACCGTGGTCGGTTCTGATGGAGATTAAATTGTGACCAAGTTTGTTTTGAAGCCTCTTTATCAAACAATGAAATTCTTCAAACGTTTCACTTTTGGCATGAAGAAATATAGTCCAAACAAACCGGGAATAATCATCCACTAGAACACACACATAAAGACTCCCACCTCGGCTTCTAATCCTCATTGGACCGCACAAGTCCATGTGAATGAGTTCTAGAGGCTTAGTAGTGCTAACGAACCTTTTTGATTTAAAAGAACTTCGAACATGTTTACATCTTGCGCAAACTTCACAAACTCCTTCAATTTCAAACTTTATGGAGGGTAATCATTCCACTAAATCGAGTTTGTTAAGTTTGTTCAATGACGAGAGACCCACATGTCCAAATCTTTTATGCCATAAGTTAGGATCGTTTTGCATAACCGACAAACATTTAATGGCTTCCTTAGGAACATTTCCTAAGTCAACCACATAGATGTTATTAACACGCCTACCTTCAAGAACAACTTCATTAGTACTTTCCTTAATTAAACAAAGGTTTGCATGAAATTCCACTTTATTTCCTTTGTCACATAGTTGGGAAATACTAATCAAGTTGTGTTTGAGACCATTTACAAGCAGCACATCATCAATGGAAAGTGAGAGAGACTTACCGACCTTGCCAATGCCAACAACCTCACCTTTTTTGTTGTCTCCAAAAGTCACGTTTCCACCATTGTAGGCCGATAATGTGAGAAATTGGTTTTTATTACCTGTCATGTGTCGTGAACACCCGCTATCTAGATACCAACGGCTGCCTCCTCTCATACGGTCCTGAAATTAGATTAGTTAGATGATTTAGGAACCCAAACGAGTTTGGGTCCCTTCTTATCACGAACAAGATCCAGGACATCCTTTCTAATCCATATTTTCTTAACGATCTTAATGTTTTTATTTAAATGTCCTAATTGTTTCTCACAAGCATTAAATACATGACCTGTATTTCCACAAAATTTGCATAACGTATACTCAGGTAGGCCGACATACTTCCGTTTACGAAAGTCACGTTCTACGGGTTTTGGCTTTCTGAAATAGGCATTGCTGGAAGCATTCTGAATTGAACAGTTCAATGATCTGTTTACTTTCTGTTCAGGAACCCAAACTGTATGATATTGAGAATCATTTAGCTTGAGGTTGGAACATGATTCGTACCCTAATCCCAACTTCTTAGTATTACTGGATTGATTTACTAGGAAATCAAGAACGGAATTACTTCCTTCCCACTTAGCGGTGACATTCCTAGCGTTATTTAGGTCGATTTCAAGGTTATCGATTTTACTAAAAAGTTTCTTGTTCTTGTTAAGAAGATTCTCATAGTCAATATTAAGTCTATCAAATTTAGCACTGACATCAGAATAGGTAGTCGTTCCTTTAGCATGCATATCTTTTATTTTATCTAATTCATCTGTTAAGGTTTGCATCTTATTGACAAGTTCCTCGTTCTCATTACTAAGCTCAGAATAAACAATCTGATCAACTGTCTGTTTTTCTATATGTTTCAGATCACGCTTAAGGTTTATGTTTTCCTCTGCTATACTTTCAATTTCAGATTGCATTTCTTCCAGCCGTCTATTTTGGTCATAGCAAGTGTCTAGGGTCTCATCAAGTAACCTAATTATTTTTTCTTTAGACAAAGATCTAACCTGAATCTTAAGTTTAGAGAGACCTACCTCATCGTCGGATTCACTGTCGCAATTATCAGTATGGGCCATGGGACATCTAAGAACATCTTTGTGTACCTTCTTTTGTAGCACGGGTTTATATGTGGAGCGAAGACATAATTTTTCTTCCTTTTCTTCCTTAGGTGGTTCATCGTCCTCTGATTCGGACTCACCCCACACAGCAGCAATCATAGCACGTTTGTACTTCTGCTTAGACTTCTCACGTTTATCTCGAGATTTTACTTCTTCCCACTTTGGACAATTTCGGATCTGATGATCACGATCTCCACATTTAAAACATCTCATTCTAGACATAGAACGAGATGTTGAAGATGAGAATGACAAAGGAACAGATTTATTTGATGAGAAATTTTCGAACTTTCCTTGGTTTTGTTTTCTGATTATTTTTGCAATACCTTTGGACAACAACGCAACCTCCTCCTCAAGATCACTTTCATTGTCACTTGAGAAGGCGTTCAAAGCTAACCCCTTAGCCTTGGGTTTCTCTTCGGCATCATCAAGAGCAATTTCGTGTGCCATAAGAGAACCCATTAAGGCTTCATAGGTAAGAGTGGTTAAGTCCCTGCCTTCTTCAATAGCAGTGACCTTGGCTAGCCATCTCTTGGTTAAGCTTCTTAAAATTTTACGGACAATATCCTCAGTTTGAAAAGAGCGACCAAGATTTGAAAGTTCATTAGTTATGCTTGAAAATCGGGAAGACATGCTTTTAATTGACTCATCGTTTTGCATTTTGAAGGCATCGTATTTTTGCATTAGAAGATCAATACGAAGTTTCTTCACTTGCAATGTTCCCTCGTGGGCTAACTCGAGAGTATCCCAAATTTGCTTAGCCGTCTTACAACCAGCAATACGGCCATCCTCTTCATTTATCAAGCCAGATTGTAAAAGGGATATTGCTCGAGAGTTCTTTTCTGCCTTCTTATAGTCATCGGCAGTGTAGGCCGCTCTTGCTTTAGGACTTTCAACACCATTTTTATCGGTGGTCGTAATAACAAGAGGGCCACTTTCAATAATTGCCCAACATTCATAATCAGTTCCTTGAATGAAATGCATCATTCTATTTTTCCACCAGCCATAGTCCGTGCCATCAAAGACAGGGCATTTGACGGATCTGGAATTCATTTCAGCGAGATAAACAGAAAAATAAACTCAAAGGATCAAACTCTTTGCGGTAAAGCAATCAAGAGCACGAGGCTCTGATACCAATTGTTGAGTTTATGGATCCTATACTTAAGAGGGGGAGGGGGTGAATTAAGTACCCTTTTAAAAATTGAAACACACAACTTGAAATTGATCGATGCAGAAACAGTACACAGGCAGATTAAACAGTTCAACGTACTGTTTAAAAAAGTGAGTTCTGTGCAGTACTGATTCTGACCAATATGCAACCGAGATTAAATACGAGAGTAAAGAGTGACGAACAAATAAAAGACGAACACAACGATTTTTAAGTGGTTCGACCTACTCTCTAAAGGTCTACGTCCACTATCTCTCTTATTAATATCTTCTTAATAAATCAACCCGATTACAAGAAGACCCCCACGATCAACCCGATCGTGCAACTCGAGTACAAAACCGTACCCCAAAATTTCTCTCTCACAAATTGAAAATTACAACTACTATGTCTCCTTATATGGTTCACAAGTTAGAACAATGGAGAACAAAATAGCCTAATAGACGACTTAAAATTCAAGCCCCTTGATATCCAATATAAGAACAAGTTTTCAAAAGGATTTTCAAAGAAAATAAAAGTTTAAAACTTTATTCAGTTAAACGTGTGATTTGCTTGCTCAAGGAGTGCCTTTCTCAAATTGAAACTCTCTAGTTAAATAACTGTAAAGCACATGAGAATTTCATAAAACTAGGAAATTATTTTTTAGAAAATAAAATTATCTTCTTATAATATCTTCCTTATTTTAAGGCACAAAAGATAGACTTATTATTCTCACAAAATACTTTCTTGTTTTTCAAAAACAGAAAAGTGTACGTATAAGTTTAGCAGATAAGATCTTTCGAAATATTTGAGAAAAATATTTTCAACGTTATTTGATTGGATATCAATGGTCAGAGTTGATTTGAACAGTTTGAGAAACTGTTCAAAACATCTCTGACTTGTTAAGCCCAAAGTTAGTCACCCTTACAATTTCTAGACGCAAGACTTCAACATGGCTTCCCTTCTTCAGCTCTCAATCCTTCAATCTTTCAGCATATCTCTTGTTTCCTGCAGCCACTCTAAACCATACACAAAGCAAATTAACCAAGCTAGTTATTGAGGACTTGTCATCATCAATACACATAATGCAACATAGAGATCAAAAGATTTATTTAAAGAGTTCTTTAGGAGTTAGAATAACCTATAAGGGATCTCATCCCCGAAAGGGTGTGTCTTTGATTTCCGCAATGAAGTTGGTGAGTATGGTAAGAAAGGGTCACCAAGCATACTTGTGTATTGTGACTTCTTCAACTATCTCTTTGCCAAATATTAAAGATGTGCCTATAGTTCGTGAATTTGTTGATGTATTCCCCGAAGACTTGCCCGGGATTCCTCCTCAGCATGATGTTGAGTTTTCTATTGATCTTGTACCTGGATCTGGACCCATAGCCAAAGCTCCTTACCGTATGGCTCCAGCCGAGTTGAAAGAGTTAAGGAAACAACTTGATGATATGATTGAGAAGGGTTTTATTCAACCAAGTGCCTCGCCTTGGGGTGCTTCCGTTCTTTTTGTGAAGAAGAAAGATAGTTCTATGAGACTTTGTATTGATTATCGTGAGTTGAACCGAATTACAATCAAGAATAGGTATCCTTTGCCGAGAATTGAAGATTTGTTCGACCAACTACAGGGTGCTTCTACTTTTTCCAAGATTGATTTGAGATCCGGTTATCACCAAATTACCGTTCGTGATGTTGATATTCCGAAGACCACTTTTAGTACAAGGTATGGTCATTATGAGTTCAAGGTGATGCCATTTGGATTGACTAATGCTCCCGCTATTGTAAGTTTCTTAAACTCGATATTAGACACTTCTAATATCATTATACTTTTAGTTTACTCTTAAACTAAATAAATCTAATGCATGCATAACTAAAGAATTAGAAGAAACAATTTCCTTACATTGATTATATGGAAATGGGCACAATATTTGAACTCCTTTCAAATATTGATCTTGAGCTAGTCAAATGAGGATGAATTCCAAGTCCTTAGTATAAGAACACTCCTATAAGTAGCACCCAAGACAACCCTTTTATCTCTACTAAAATACTACACTAGTATTATTAGTAATAACCCTTTAAAATAAATCTAATAACTCTATTACTACACTAGTAATTTTATTAGAATATATGAACTCAAAGTATTATATGAACTTCTTAAGTTTAGTGTGAGAATGAAGAGGTTTAGAGAGATGTAGAGATTTTGCATGTAATTAATTATGTGAGATAGTGTATTTGAATAAATAAGAGAAAAAACAAGCCCTATAATGGCTTGCTATAGCCGGTCACACACACATCCACATGGGTGGGGTGTTGTCATTTTCACATTGTTCTTAACAATGTGAGGTTGAGTGTATGGGTCATTGTAGTAATGATTTGTTCTAATTCTTAATTAGAATAAAATTACAAACTAAAACCCTACCCACCATCACCACAAAACCGGTGCACCCATATAAAATGGGTGTCCATTTTATTTTTGCAATTTGTCATTTGTCACAAATGTGACATGTGACATGTAACATGTAATTAGGCTTATAAATGTACATTTAACTAATTTAAATGCAATTTCATAACAAATATATTAGACTTAACATTTTAAGTCACATTTAATAATTACATGTAAATAAAATGAGTCATCTCATATTTGGTTAATATAATCTACAACAGTTTGTAATTATAATCGACCAATTTCACTTATCTCAAATGTTTCATAAACATAATGCATTCTTAGTAATATTAAATTACCAAAATGAATCTTATTTAATCATATTACAATAAGATGTATTTCTCACTCACAATTTAAACTTGGTTCATTTTAAGGGATTAATTAATCTGTATCACTATACAATTAATTAATGTACATGATTAGGGGATTGTCCTTTAGGTGTGACCTCAAGGGATCAACTGATCACCACCGTCATACGACAGTAACGTCAAACTCAATTGAGCCAATCGTTACCGATTTATGTTGACCAGTTGACTATAATATTCACCATCCCTTTGTATTCTTGTTATTGATATTTAATTATGTGATCGCACTATTGTTGAGGACATTTACTCCAACAGCTATTTTCATGGATCAAATGAACCGCACATTTAGGAGTATCTTGACAAGTGTGTGGTGGTGTTCATTGACAACATCCTTATTTTCTCCAAGACCGAAGAAGAGCATGCTATTCATCTAAGGACTATTCTGGGTGTTCTTCGTCGTCAGAAGTGGTTTGCTAAATTCTCCAAGTGTGAATTTTGGTTACCTAAGGTGTCCTTTCTTGGGCATGTAATTTCTAAAGAAGGAGTAATGGTGGATCCTTCGAAGATTGAAGCCGTTGTGGATTGGAAGAGTCCGACCGATGTTAGAGAAGTTCGAAGTTTTCTTGGTTTAGCTGGTTAGTACCGAAGATTTGTCAAATATTTCTCTAAGCTTGCTAGACCGATGACCTAATTGTTGAAGAAGGAAACCAAGTTCCTATTGTGACCACCCTCGCGAATGCGGAAATATAAAACAAACAAGCATGTGAAATATATTGCGGAAATAGGTAGTTTTTAAAAACTTTTATACATGCAAGTTAAATAAAACGAGGAGTGTCAAAATATTACAAACTAAGCACGGAATATAACAAAGAGACGGAGTCTCTTCAAATGTTAGCAAAGAACAAGAGTTTAGCAAAACTAGCTAATATCGTCTAGAGGTGAAACTTCCAGGGACAACGCCCGCTAGCTCACACCCGAACCCCAAAATATCATATCCAAAAAGTCATCCATCGCAAGCAACCTGTTCATCCATGAAAAACATGAATGCCACAGTCAGTGGGGAGTAACTCCGGGTTCTCCCAGCCATATTACATCAAACGTACACATAAGGTAATACGAAAGTAAAGCATGCATATATATATAAACATGTGAGTTGCGATAAGAATAAATAGGCAATACGAGATATAAAGATAAGATCATATAGAAATCAAATCCGTAACCATCATGTTATTCCAAGACTCGGGAAAGACACTCTTAGGCAATCGAATACGCTCACTAGGGCTTGCATCTCACCGTTAGCGGTATAAGATTGATAAGATTGAGACTCGACAGACAAACCAGTCAAGTCATGCGAGGATTACACAAATCCAACATATTATCATCCATTCACGAACCAAGACAATGACGGTGTCCAATCATGCAATGACCATGAACAATATCATGAAATCACGCATTCAAGCACGACACAAGACGACAATCTCACGGTAAATGAAACGCACTAGCATCGTGTACATGGCAAGTATGATTAAAAGGCATCCACGGGATAAAACATTTCCCTTAAAGCATACACGATAAAACATTTCGCGTATGTAGACTAATTTCCTCCTGGTAGCACGACGATAATAAATATCCGGTCCTAGTCTAAACCTGGCCAGGATCTCGGAATAAACGTGCTCCGATTCGACATGCGATAAAACGTTTCGCATCCAAGACTCGGGCTTATAATAATAAATGCCGAGTACCCCAAATTCGGTAGATCAATTCACGAAAGAGGCGGAAACACAGCTCAAGCGTCATAACAAGCGGTACGCTACATGCACATAACACCACCTCGCAAGTATACAACATTTGACGGCCGGGTCGAACAACGCATAGCGTTCAACTCCCAACAACGTCGTCATATGCCCACTACACATGCAATTAAGCAGTAGGATACCTCTCCGTTCCGACATTCCAGCCTTACGAACTGAAAGGTAGCCAAGGGAATGAGAATACAAAGCACAAGACAAAATAGTGCTCAAACCGACTCATTTGTAAAAACCGACTCAAAGTGGGAACATATCGAAAACCGTCACAAACATGTGATACATGCGAATGAAAATATCATATATCCAAAACATGAATCAATACATGATACCCAAGCATTAGACCAAGTTTAAGAAGCATAATAAATAAGAAACATAGATAACTCTCCAAAACAACAAGTTTGGAAACTAACTTAAACAAGGGTTCACTTCAAACTGTCATAACTAGAGTTCTAGATTTGGGAATGCAGAAATTCCAAGTCGAGATGATAGCTTATCCTCTTACGGTTCCAACGAGTGGTCACGAGCCCAAAACAAGCAAGTAACAAAGGAGATATGATCATTCTACCAAAAAGGGTCAGTGCAGTGAAACTGCACAAGTCACGACCGTGAAATGAGGTTTCACGACCGTGAAACACTCTGTTACCAATTTCACCCGAGAGTCTTCAACAAAATTCAATCCTATCATTTCCAATTCTCATAATCCATTTCTAATAACTATCAACAATCAATATTCATCATCACAATCATCAAATAACAACAATCATCAT
>JAIUZE010006042.1:10977-21018 GCA_022085475.1 Heliosperma pusillum
AGAAGCATAATAAATAAGAAACATAGATAACTCTCCAAAACAACAAGTTTGGAAACTAACTTACACAAGGGTTCACTTCAAACTGTCATAACTAGAGTTCTAGATATGGTAATGCAGAAATTCCAAGTTGAGGTGATAGCTTATCCTCTTACGGTTACAACGAGTGGTCACAAGCCCAAAACAAGTAAGTAACGAAGGAGATATGATCATTCTACCAAAAAGGGTCAGTGCAGTGAAACTGCGCAAGTCAAGACCGTGACTTGTATTTCACGACCGTGAAATGGGGTTTCACGACCGTGACTTACATCTCACGACCGTGAGATGTGTTACCAAGTCACCCGTGAACTTTCAAGATAAATTCAATCCTTTTATTTTCAATTCTCATAATCTACTTCTATTAACTATCAACAATCAATATTTATCATCAACAATCATCAACTAACATCAATCATCATCAATATCATAATGCCTAGGCTTTCTAAATGTATTCTAAATACGAACTCTAACATGGAAATCATGTAAAACACGTAAATGATACCGAGTAACCCTTCACCGTTACCTTTAAGCGTCTTCACTAAACGTCAAGCTCCTCTTCAATAAGAAAATAGTCTTTGTCGGGGTCTTGGAGGTCACCACCTACATATAGATCGTAAAAGATAAATAAAATCCATCTTGAGAAAGACGGAAAGATTGAAAAGCGAGAAAGACGATGATTTTAATATCAATACGGATAGAGGAAGGTACGGGGAGAAGAATAAGACGAACTTACGTGAATTCTATCGAGGAACGAAGGAGATACGTCGATTCTAAGATCAAAATCCAAGAGGGAAATTGGGTTTTTCTTGGAGAGGAAGGAATGTTGTGTTTGTGATTTGTGTTGAATGAAATTAGGTTAAGGAGGGAGTGTTATGTATAGGAAAAAGTCAAAGACGGTTTCAAGGTCGAGAAAGTCAAACCCGACTAAAAAGTTAAGAAAAGTTAAAGACAACTCAAAAGTCAAGAAAATTCAAAGACGACTTAAAATTTAAGAAAAGTCGAAGAAAAGTCAAACTCGTCTTAAAAGTCAAGAAAAGTCAAACTTGTCTTAAAAGTCAAGAAAAGTCAAACTCGTCTTAAGACGGGATTTTCATGAAATCTCGCAGAAATTCCAAATACGAACTCGGAAATTCAAAATTCGACTCGAAACATAAAAAGCTAATTTAAAACTTAAAATTGCTGACAAGGCTTCGTAAAATATTTCTACTAGAAAAATAGGGTACATTTCCGGGTGTTACAATATGACTCGCCAAAACCCCATGCAACACCAACCTGTAACCTTTTCATTCATGAAACATGAATGCCACAGTCAATGGGGGTAACTCGGAGTTCTCCCAACCATATCACCTGAAAAAAGCGTAAGCAAAGCATATTACATACATCATCATACATATATAAGTTTCATGTCAACTTCTATATCAACATTACATATTATCATCATAAGCATGTGAGAATAATTAGCAATATAATCATCATACTATCAAGACTATGGAAGACTCACCTTGCCAACTATACCGCTACTAACGGCTTGCATCTCACGTTAGTAACCATATAACTGAAGAGGTTGGAGACGTGAGACACAAGATAATAATAAGCATCCAATCGTCTCATACACATCCAACAAATCATCATGTAAATCATACATACTCTCACGGTAAATGAAATGCACTAGCATCTGTAAATTGCAAGATAGGTCAATGTAAATCCACATAATAAACGTTTCCCTAAACCATATACGATAAAAAAAAATTATACTCATGACCAAGACAACTCTAGACTCTAATCCTCCCAGTAGGACTACGATAATAATACGCCATGGTCTAAATTTGACCAGACTCTTGGGACAAGGCGTGTACCCAATTCTACATGTGGTTAGGCGTGCACACATCCAAGACTCGGTAAGAAAAAACATAAGCCGAGTACCAAAATCCGGAAGAGCGGCCAACGACAGAGGCAGCCAGAGAATAAGTATACCAATCTTGGAAGGGCGGCCAACAAGAAAGATTGTCATAATAACAAGTGCTCATACTCCCGCAGGGCGGCCAACGGAGATGAGAATCAAGCAAGTACGCTACATGCAAAGACGCCACCTCGCAAGAATACAACTTTTGACGGCCGGAACGATCAACGCTAAGCGTTCGCCTCCCAACAACCATAATAGTAAACTGGACGGATCGATCAACTATAATAGTACAAGCAATCCACTTCAATATATCATATTCACTCAAAAACTCAAAATAGTAAACGGGACGCCATTTACTCATACGGACTCCGATTAAGGTGATTCAAAAGGCTAATCCGCATATTTTTCCAACGCCGACCCATCTTTCAATTTTTTAGAAACTTTTGAGGTCATGGGGTCATGGGGTCCGTCCCGGTCGGGACAGAATTCGTCCCGACCGGTACTAGGCTTGTCCCAGTCGAGACAAAGTCAGTCGCGGCCGGCATGAGGTGTGTCCCGGTCTGGCACGAGCTTGTCCTGGCTGTCATGGGGTATGGATGGCTGGACACTTAGTCTTAGGGTGCATCCCGTCTGGTCCCAAAGCCATCCCGGTCAGGACGGGCTTAAGACAGAGAGACGAGCTTCGGGACGAGGTTAAGGACGATGCCAAATGCGCTTAATTCGATTCCAACTTTGTTCCAAGCGACAAGACAATAATGGGTAGAGATACCAAGCACAAACCATTCCACAGAACTGATATACAATTAATTTAGACCGTTTCCCCTCTTCACTCTCTTATGTTTCGGTGTATTTAGCTTAGTTTAGCGTCAGTTTTATCGTATTTTGGCCCTCATCCCGTGTACTATGATATTATTTATTTCAGTCTCATTTTATAGGAAATATGCCAAGACAAGGACGAGACGGGATGAGAATCGATAAACCGTTACAAAAAAAAATACACAAGGAAAAGAGAAGAATAAATGAAGAAAAGAAGAGAAGGAAAGGGAAGGGAGTCTCAGCCGGTCTGGCCACCGGCCGGACGACTGAGCACACACCTAAGCCCAACAAAGCAAGATAGATGAAGGAAGATCAAGGATCCCCAGCTGGTCCGGGCCACCGGCGGCCGGCCGGTCGGCTGAGGAGTCGACACAAGGGAAAGAAGGAAGAAATGAGCATGGACTCCCAGCCAGTCCACGCCACCGGCGGCCGGTCAGACTGGCTGGGGAAACGCCACAAAGAAGAAGAAGAAAGAAAGAGGAAGAAAAAGCAGGAAGTCCCAGCCGGTCCACGGCACTGGCGGCCGACCGGCCGGATGGGACCCAAGTCCGCATTTTCACCTCTTCTCCTTTTTGAACCCTCTAATCCCACCAACCTATAAATACCCCTCTCTTAACTCATTTTGGACACACACCCCTAGACAAGAACCCTAGTAATTAGTAAGAAATATTTTCCTAATTAGTACTATAATCTCTCTTAATTAGTGATAATTACTCAATTTCCTAGTTAGTTATTAGTTGATCTAGTCTTTCTCTTACGTACTAGTGAAGAATTGGGTTGTAATTTGAAGACAAGAGGAGACTCTTTCTTCCATTATTAATTCAATTTTCAATCTTTCTTATAAGTTTGGTATATTTCTCATCTCTATTTCATTACTTGTCATTGAATTACTTATATATTCCTGCTTGTTTATTTAGTTTTAGATGTTGAGAATGCATTTCCTTGTCTATTTGATACCAAAGTCTATATCTTTAATGTTTTCCTTCATTAATATGAGCGAGTAGTGTATCATTAGAGTAGATAGGGGATTTATTGTAGGTTTATGGGTCGATTATGGTAGTTGGGCATAAAGATTAAGTCATTTGGTAGTCTACTTGTTTTGTGCACACAAGGTGTTTGTTGGACTGCTTGAATGAGTAATTTGAGTCTTTTCCATGTTTAATTACTGGTTTGAGTGAGAGCTTAGACTTGTATTGTATTTGTGTGTGTGTTGGATGTTTAGGGGGAGGTTAGGGCGAGAACCCAATCGAACTTGTTTTGTGCACACAAGGTGTTTGTTGGACTGCTTGAATGAGTAATTTGAGTCTTTTCCATGTTTAATTACTGGTTTGAGTGAGAGCTTAGACTTGTATTGTATTTGTGTGTGTGTGTTGGATGTTTAGGGGGAGGTTAGGGCGAGAACCCAATCGAACTTTTGACTAGGGCTCGTCTCGCATCGAGAGGTGGAGGCTTGCCCATTAACCGTCTTGCACCGAGAGGTGGAGACATGTATAGACTCATCATTAGACTAGTCTTAACCCCCACCATATATAATTGACCTATGCCTTACATTAATGAACCTATTCCGTCTTAGAACCATAATTACCGTCCCTTTGGATACGACCCTTGAAATACCCAACGGTAACTCGTTCGCTTGCGAGGTTAAGTAAAAGACACATCAACAACTCATACAAAAACCTTCCATCCCAAACAACCAAGAACTAACATATGAAACACATCTCATTCAAAGTAACCACAAAGATGACAAATGAACATATAAACATGGTTATAAACATGTAACTCAAGATAATTGACAATTTATCCAACATAACTGATAAATCTTCCATAAAACATCCAACAACATGGAATTGTCATAACCATTCCTATTTTGTTACTAATTCATTATTTAAAGCACATAAAGATGTGCTATCGAGTAACCCGTCTACATTACCTTATATAGCGTCTTCTAAGCTATCCATAAATCAAGAAATAATCTTCAACCGGTCCTCTAATCTCTACCTATCATTATAATACAAAAAGATAAATAATTCTCATACTAGAGAAAGATAGATGATTTGAATTAGTGAGAAAGTTGAAGGATTTCCTATATTGAAAGATAGAGGGAGGTGAGAGGATTCTGAAACATCAAACGGATCTAAATTTGGTTAAGGAATAGAGGTTTTATGAGAGTTTTAATGAAGGAGTTTATGGTGAGTTTTTTATGGTGGAAATTTTAGATTTAGAGGGATGAAGGAGGAGATGAAATCTGAAAAATGAGGATGGAAGCCCTATAAAAATGAGATTTTGGTGCCTAATAGTGGATCAGTTTCCACTAAAAATCCAACTAGAATCCAATTTCCGACTCTAAACGGACAATTAAGAAAAATGGTTTTGACCCAACTAGAATAAAAATGCGATTCTTATAAAATTAAAAGCTAATAATAATAAATTAGCAAATTAAAGTATTTCAGCAAATAAAAAGAGAAGATTATTATAAAATTCAACAATTTAGTCAATCACCCAATATGATAAAATCGAGGGTGTTACTGTAATACTTCGTATTTCTGAGTACCTTGTAGTCGGTCGAGTAAGGGTCACTAGACCGAGTGGGATGTGTACTCGGCCGAGTAGGGTGTTTTCGGCCGAGTAAGGTTGGTGTGTCAGTTAGGCAGCCTTCTGTCTTGTTGGCACTCAGCCGACTGTAGTGTGCACTTGACCGAGTGCGGTGAACTCGGTCGAGTGACTTCTGTACTCGACATAGTGATCGGTCTGACGGGTTTTATCGATAGGTTTTGATTAAAGATAATTAAGAGGTATAAAAGGATTGTCGTCAGTTAATTAGTCATTATCAAACCTTAAAATCTCCTAAAACCTTCCAAACCCTCTTAATCATCTTGAATCATTGATGATCATTATTTATACACATACTTTATGCTTCCCTTAGTTACATATAACTCGATTTACCGTCTTTCCTTGCTTATTTCTATGCTATTTTAGCTAGAATATCGATTCTGCCGCTTCTGTTATGTTTTAATGCAGATTGTATGCATTTGGAGCTTTTTGAGTAGATATGAAGCATGACGGACTCGGATCGTAGAAGGTTAGGCGCGGGAATCGAGAACGAAAGAGAAGAAATGAAGAAAAATCAATGCAAGAAACGAGCCAAAAGAAGGGATGCTCAACCGAGTCGTGGTGATGTCTGCTCGATCGAGCAAATTCACTTTGCTCGATCGAGCAACCTAGTTTTTCGACTGTTTTTGTATTTCCTAAACTAGTTTGACCTAATTAATTAGATTTGTATTATAAAAGGAAAAGCTCATCTTTCATAATTAGACATGCTTTGATATTAGAAACTCAAGTTTTCTTTGCTTTGCCTCTGGATTTTATTCATCAAGACGATTGTCTTTAGTTCAAACTTGTAATCGGTATTCTTCAATCTTTCTTTGCTATTCGATTAGTTACCTTCTAGTTCTTTAATTATTCTTTGTTGATCCTCTCATTATTGTTAATCATGTTTACTTTATTTATTATCGTTGTTATTAATATTGTTATGAGTAGCTAAATTCCTTTCTAGGGTTGAAAGGGGATCTAGGATTGTTAGAAAGGGTAGACTAATTAATTGAATTGCAATTGCATGGTTATCGTTTGATTATTGTTTTAATTCTAGTTGTTTGATTATGGCCAGGATTAATTAACTAGTCTCGCGAATTAGGATTGACACCGACCGGGTTAAGACTAAGATAGGCTACGATAATTGAATAGAACTCGTTTAATGATATCGATCGCATGTTAAATTGTAGATCTAAAGGGCATAATTAAATCGACCGATCTTGTGACCTTAGATAACTTTATTGCATGATAGTTGATTACACCCTTATTCCTGAATAATAATCCTAGTGAACCTGAGACCCTAAACTTTTAATCTTATTGTTTTCAACCTTTTATTGTTATTGTTTACTATTAGTTTAGAAATACCAATCTTAAACCCCGAAATTGTTACTATAGAGACGAACCTAGTTTAACAGATTAAAATACTACCTCCTCTCTATGGATTCGATACCTTACTTACCGCTGACTATTAGTCAGTTGTGAATTAGGATTACTTTGATTAAGAAGACGCGACTTTACCCTTATCAATCATTTCAAGGCTCGGTGCATCAATCACTACTGCATCAGATTCTTTCTCTTGCGTAGATTTCGTTGTAAGTAATCTTGTCTTATTTGTTATGGTGATTGTGGGTAGTTTTCTTTAAACCGTAATTTGTAATGGGGGACGGGGATTTGAAAAGTAACTGATATAAATACTGATTGATTGATTATGAGGAGATTTTGTAAGAGGAAAGATTTTTATTGGGCTGTGCTTATTGCGGATTTGCTTACAACGTAGGATTTTCCTACTCAGTGCCTTGTATGTTAATTATTGTGATGAGATATGTTATTTTGATATTGATAAGTGTTGATAATGATGATGGTGTTTGGAGTTTGGAGTTTGGAGTGGTTACTTGGTTACTTGGTTACTATTTTGGTGGTCTGCTGGGAGACAGACCATAACCTGTGTTCGCCTCTCGTAGCTCTCCTGTTGCGATGGGGATGTGCACATTAATGTTCCGGTAATCTCACTGCGGTGACATGGAATTTCCATGTGCAGTGTTGCGGTATGGAATCAATAGGTGGTTTGCAGGTCAAGGTGGTAACCTGATGCTGCTAAGGTGACCGTTGCGGTGGGCTGCCGATTTATTTAAATTTTATTTCTACTTTGTTGTATCGTACATTGATTCGCTTATGGTATACTGACCCCTTATTGTTTTCTAAAACTCTTGTGATCCATTGGGGAATGGTGAGCAGGTAATTCGATGATTTCGTGTTGGGAGTTGATTGGATCGCTGTTGTAGAGTCATAGCTTCACCTCTAGTAGTGTCATAGACATCGCATTTTTTTATCTTTACTTTACTAGTTGGATTATTGTTTGAGATTGTATGCCGTCTGGATTGGATATGATGAAACTTGAGTTTAACCATTTAATTTAATAAAGTATTGTTCTATTATGGTCAATTTAATATATACTGTCTCGGGCAACCGATATGGTAGCATCCAGAAGTACTAACGAGGTCTTGTATGACTCTTAGGTATTTGGGGGTGTTACAAAGTGGTATCAGAGCAACAATTTCGGAATCTAAAACCAATGAACCTAAGAGTGTCTAATAAAATGAAAATGGGTAGGAGTCGTAGGGAGCTACCGCAAAGATTTGGGAGACGTCCGAAAATCGCAACCTTACCCCTATAGCTCTTAGTCGGTAACAACGGGGAAGTGTCGGGGCGAATATGTGCGTGATGTGAATCCCTACGTTGATTGTTGAGAATTTTATGAAGTGGAGGTGGAATATGAGCATGAATATGATGATGTTATGTAAAGCATGTATGGAACGAGATATGTGTGAATGGTGGTGATTATGGCTTAAGAATGTGTTTACTATTGCAAGCATGTTATATATGAGTTGAGTATGGTTGTGTGAAGCATGCATAAAATGCATATAAATTGAATGAATGTGATAAAACCATGTGATGTGTTATAAAGGTATTTAGTTTGTATGATGTCATTACTACGTGGATTGATGAAATTGATATGAAGTGGTGATGAGAAATGAGTATGGCATGTGGTATAGATGTATAAAAGAATTGCCTGACGAACATGAAAAATATATATAACATGTTGTATATATGAAATGATTTAGTGTTAAGCATGAAAAGTGTATTTATGATTGCAAAATATGATATATGCGTATGAAGACGATTTGTGCTCTACGGGGGGCATATGATGCATGTGAAACTGGGGGCATATGATGCATGTGAAACTTATATGGAGTAAAGATGAAATGAGAAATGTTGAGAGGAAAGGGATATGTTTATATGTAGGATAAAACTGCTGCCTATTAAGTTCTTTGTGTATATATTTGGTATGATACCATAAAAGTTGAGTTGGGGGCAGGATCATTGTGTGACTCGACCGAGTGTGGCAGGGGACTCGACCGAGTAGCCGGTTGTGACACCCTCAAATTTGCGGAAAGAAAAAAATAATTTAAATACATAACGAAGGGTGTCATAAATAAAAAGGTTCATTACAAAAGAAAATTAATATTATACATAAGAATTATACAAGACGGGAGACATATCTCCCGTATAAATACGGAAATAAAAGAGTGTATAATAATATACAATCTAAGAACCGAAGATAGGTCCAAGGTAAATACTTCGCTCGCTAGCTCGTCAATGTACCCAAAGTATGCATCACCACCTGTTTGACCGCATTAAATATAAACACGGAAGCCACAGTCAGTGGGGAGTAACTCCGAGTTCTCCCAGCCACGAAATGTCAAGTTTAATAAAACATGAATAACATAAAAGCAATGTATATGGACAATACAAAACTTTAACATATATGATATGGTTTTCATGTTATGAAACAGTTAACTAACATATAACCTATCATATGAAAGCTATCATGTGAATCCGATAATAAAATATAACTCGAGGTAGTGAAGCTGGTATGCTGGCTCAGCGGTTACCATGTAACATGGCCCTGATACACTCAAACCCTAATCAACACGTAATCATGTGAATCAGTTAACAATCGGGAATCCAAACTCTAGCAGTCTTAGCCGGCTTGCATCTCACCTTCTAAAACTCATAGAATCATACAAACATGAAAGACCAATACTTCTACAAACAGGCATAAGTTCTTAGCACCGTCAATAGAAGACTTCTGTAACTCGAGGCGATACCACAAGGTAGGAAAACATCCTAGTCCTAGACTGATCAGACCTAGCGACAACAGCTATTCCATTCCCCGTCCCATGACATAACCGTATATGAGAAACTCTACTAGGCGACCCCCTAAGCAGAGATGGCTAGTACTTAAGCTGGCTCCGTTCCCAAAGTGGATAAGGCAGCCATGCCCCGACTTGGATATAAACCCACCAAGCCGAGACACAAAAGCTATCAAGCGATAAACTCCATATGCTCGTTAAAGACAGTACGGCCTATCAATGTCATGGTCCAAGATACTCATTTAGAATTAGAATGTCAAGACGCCATATACTCATAATTCTCTATGGGTACTTAGTCAACACGACACCAACCATATAATAAAACAGTCACGGGAAAAACATCCTATCATGTGACTAATTTCATATAAATAATAACCAAATATCATATCGCCTCATATCTACTAAGGCTAATTCAATAATCAAATAAAACCTTACTTGAAGACAAATCCCCGACCCGAGTCCCCGACGGGTCATCAGTCAAAA
>JAIUZE010006043.1:0-58802 GCA_022085475.1 Heliosperma pusillum
CTGCTTCCTTAATTATTTCAATTCGGTCGGAGCCATACGGTAAGGAGCTTTGGCTATGGGTCCGGAACCAGGTACAAGATCAATAAAGAACTCAACATCACGCTCGGGAGGGATCCCGGGCAAATCATCGGGGAATACATCAACGAATTCTTGAACAATAGGCACATCTTCAATACTTGGCAAAGAGGTAGTTGAAGAAGTCACAATACACAAGTATGCTTGGTGACCTTTTCTAACCATACTTACCAATTTCATAGCGGAAATCAAAGACACACCTTTTCGGGGATGCGATCCCTTATAGGTTATTCTAACTACTAAAGGACTATTTAAATAAATCTTTTGATCACGACACTCCAACCTAGCACGATACAATGCTAACCAATCAATACATAATATTATATCAAACTCTCCTAGAGGGAACTTAAGGAGATTTGCGGGAAAGATAGAACCCGAAATAGATATTGGTACATTAGGATAAAGAGTAGAACAAGAGATAATTTCTCCGGATGGTAAGGATATGGGAGTATCCTCACTAGATGTAAGCTCGATAGATAATTTATTAGCATATGTCGAAGACACAAAAGACATTGAAGCACCGGTATCAAAAAGAATAAGACACGGTTGCTCTAAGATTGAGAACATACCCGTAATGATCTCCGGATGAGCGTTGACTTTGGCACGGCTCATGACAAAGATAGAACCCTTAGGTTTAGCAGGAGGAGGGGGCAACTTTCGATCAGGGCAATCATCATAACGGTGACCACCCTTTTGGTAAAAGAAGCAAATATAAGGCCGGTTGGAACATGACACACCGGGGTGGTGTGGTTGTCTACAACGGTTGCAAAAGCGACCTTGTACTTGATCTTGAGGAGTATAAGGCCTATGAGCCACATTAGAAGTAGCTCGAGGAATAAAAGGAGCGGGAGCTCTTGTATTTGCATTGGAAGAAGGATTAAATCTCCTCTTGTTAGCATAAAAGTTAGAAGGAGACGCAATAAACGGTCTCTACCCAAATACATTCGGTCTTGGAGTGAAAGAAGGAGAGGGATTATTCATCAAAGCTTCATCTCTAATAGCCTTCATAGAATTCTCGGCCCACAAGGCATCATCATAAAGATTCCCAAAGGAAGTAGTATTCCTTCTCACTTTACTTTGAAGAACAACACTCAGCTTGTTGCGATAATAGAAGGCTCGGTCCTCATCATCTCGGATAAGCCTCGGAGCAAAATGAGCAAGCTTATTAAACTCCGTAGTAAAATCTTGCGCAGACAAGTTGCCTTGCTTAAAGTCAATGAACTCCTTGAGCCTTTGTTGTTTAAGCTCTTTAGGATAGAATCTACCTTCCACAAGAGCTTTAAAACAAGCCCAGTTAAAGTCATCTTCGAGAGTAGCGGTGGCACTAGTGATAGCCCACCAATTGTCAGCTTCCCTCACCAGGAAGTGCTTTGCGATCCTCACCTTGTCCTCTTCTCGGACTTGGTATAGATCAAACTGTTTCTCCATCTCACGGAACCAATTGGATAACTCCGTAGGGTCCGGTTCTCCACCATATGGTACAATCTTACTTCTAGCTATTTGTCCAGCTACCCATGCGTAGCCACCTTGATGGTTATCTTCCCTTCGAGGGGGAACTTGGTTGGCATGAGCTAAAGCTGCATCTTGCTGATTTTTCAGCACCTGAGTAAGAGCTTCCAACACGACATTCTCTACCATTCGTGGTCTAACCATCTTCATAAGAAACAAAAACAAATTAAGTTACTCCTATCAATTAGCATAAACAAATAGACTACCAAGTAAAGTCCTTAACTTCTACCTAACTCTCATTTATTATTTTAAGGTCAAGTAGTTTAAGTTAGGGTTCACGTGTGTGCGTCGGGAGCGATAAAGCTCTGATACCAACTGTGACAACCCTCGCGAATGCGGAAAAATAAAACATAACAAGCATAGGAATTTAATAGCGGAAAATACGGTATTTTAAAAACTTTTATACATGCAAGAAGAAGTATACGAGGAGTGTCAAATATTACAAACTAAAGTACGAAATACAACAAAGAGACGAAGTCTTTCAAAACGTTATAAAAGTCAAAGTGTTTAGCAAACTAGCTAAAATCGTCTAGAGGTGTTTCAATCTAGGGACAACGCCCGCTAGCTCACACCCGAACCCAAAATATCAAGCAAAAAGCCATCCATGCAAACAACCTGTTCATCCATGAAAAACATGAACGCCACAATCAGTGGGGAGTAACTCCGGGTTCTCCCAGCCATATCACATTAAATGTACATAAAAGGAAATACAAAATAGAAGCATGCATATATAGATATACATGTGAAATACGATAAGAATAGATAGGCAATTCAATATATAATGATAAGAGCATATGGAATACAAATCCGAATCCATCATGTTATACAAAGACTCGTGGAAGACACTCTTAGGCAATCGAATACGCTCACTAGGGCTTACATCTCACCGTAGCGGTATAAGTTTGATAAGATTGAGACTCGACAAACAAACCATGCCAAGTCATGCGATGATCACAATTAATCAATCATATTATCATCCATTCAAACACACCGACACAATGACGACATCTCTCACGGTAAATGAAACGCACTAGCACCGTGTCCCTGCAAGTATGATTAAAAGGCATCCACGGGATAAAACATTGCCCTGAACGCATACACGATTCTACATTTCGTATATGTAGACTAATTTTCCTCCTAGTTGCAACGACGAGTATAAATATCCGGCCTAGTCTAAATCTGGCCAGCCTCTCGGAATAAATCATGTTCCGATTCGACACGCGATGACGTTTCGCATCCAAGACTCGGTCTTACAAAAATAAACGCCGAGTACCCCCAAATTCGGTAGATCAATTCACGAAAGAGGCGGAAAAGAGCTCAAGCCTCATAACAAGCTGTACGCTACATGCAAATAACACCACCTCGCAAGTACACAACATTTGACGGCCGGGTCGATCAACGCATAGCGTTCAACTCCCAACAACGTCGTCGTATGCCCACTCACACATGCATTTAATAATTAGTATGATATCCTCCCCGTTCCGACATTCCATCCTTAGAACTTGGAGGTATCCAAGGAATGAGAGTACAAAGCACCTACAAAATAGTGCTCAAACCGTAACGTTTTGTAAAAACCGACTCAAAGTGGGACATACCAAAAACCCTTCACAAAACATGTGATACAAGCGAATGAAATATCATATACTCAAAACATTAATATTATAAGTCACTACGTAAAGTTATACGATAAACGAATCATGCGAACTATTATAAATTACGAGTTTTGGAAATTATAAGAAAAATACACACCCGTGTTGCCGGCCGGTCAGTGGACCGGCGGTACCCCGGCTCGCGCATCATGCATAACACAAAAATCACAAAGGAAAGAGCAGTGTGCTCTAGGCCGGTCAGGGGGCCGGCGGCCGATACCCCGGCCAGGAGCACCTCTATACAAAAATCCAACATTCACTACTGATGTGTTCCCAGCCGGTGGGCAGACCGGCGGCCGGTCACCCGGCTGGGAGCACCAGTTCACCCGTGAGCTTCTTACCATTGCTCAATCATTTTCAATTCTCATAATCTACTTCTATTAACTATCAACAATCAATATTCATCATCAACAATCATCAACTAACAACATTCATCATCAATAACATAAATCCTAAGCTTTCTAATCGTGTTCTAAATACGAATTCTAACATAGAAATCATGTAAAACACGTAAATGATATCGAGTAACCCTTCACCGTTACCTTTATGCGTCTTCACTCCGCGTCAAGGTCCTCTTCGATTAGGAAATAGTCTTTGTCGGGATCTTGAAGGTCACCACCTACAAATAGTTAATAAAAGATGAATATTCTTCACCTTGAGAAAGACGGAAAGTTTGAAAAGCGAGAAAGACGGTAATTTTATTATCAATACGGATAGAGGAAGCTAAGAGGGGAAGAATAAGACGAACTTACGTGAATTTGAGCAAGAAATGAGCGAGATATGACGAATCTAAGCTTGGAAAGATTATGGAAGATAGGGTTTTGGGTTTCTTAGAGAAGAAGGAAGTGTTTGAGTTGTGAGAATGAAATAGGTTAAAGGGGAGTATGAGATGTGTAAGTGGAAAAGTCAAGAAAAAGTCAAAGACGACTTAAGACGGGCTTTACTGGAAAACTCGCGGAAATTACAAATACTAACTCGGAAATTCTAAATTCGACTCGGAAGATTTAATTCTAAACTAAAACTAAAATTCGCTGAAAAGTATCCGTAAAATATTTTTACTAGAAAAATAGGGTACATTTGCGGGTGTTACAATTACCCATTAATTACCATATTATACATATTAATTGCTAATTAAACAACCCAATTAGAAACCCCCAAAAGTTATGGTTCATAAGACAAGAAAAGGGTAGATCTAAACTTACAAGATGAAAGGATGAAGGAGAAGGTGAACAACTTCTTAATCCAAGCTTGAATCCCATATAGATGTGTTTATGAGGGTTTTAGAGAAAAGGGAGAGGATTTGGAAATAAAAGGAAGAAGATTGAATGAAATTAAAGAAAAGGTTTTGGTGGTTTTTAAAGTCGTCGTACAGATAGCACTCGGTCGAGTGCCAGACCACTCGGTCGAGTAATCAGCGGAATTCTCAACAGTGATCAGTTTTCGTAAAACAGTCATATCTCACTCATTTCTTGGTCAATTTGGGCGTTTGACCTACTGATGGAATCGTAAGAGAACAAGATATCACCTACAATTAGAATCACACCATTCTCATGTCTAGATCTCAAGTTATGACAGTTTTAATAAGACCCTTCTATAGACGGACATTACAACAAATCCACTAAGTCCAATATAGGTTATACTCGGTCCACTTTATAGCTATTCCTCACTCCCAAGTAGATTCATCAAATCCGAGGGTCCTGTCATGCATCCCAAGGTTTCTTTGCGGTCCAAAAATATCTGGGTATTACAACTACAACCAACCCCACCAACACCATCCTTTAGTCCAAACAATCCCAACCCAAGCCGAACCATGACCAATGATACGCACCAACACCAACAACCTCATGACCAAAAAACCGTAAAGACGCCTCGTCCAAACCCACACCAGACGCACAGAACACCACTCACTCACAACGTCCACCAACCACAACCAAAGACGACCATCACTCCTACCCAACAACCATCAACTTCACAAACAGAACACATACAACCCCAAACACCGCAAAACCAAAAAGCCTTAAAGACGAAGGGAGACCCATAAAAAGAACCACAAAGACCACGCAGACTAGCAAACCTAAAAAACGACTCGATAAAGACCAACTTGTATGGTATGTCATGCATGATCCAACCGGTGGGGGAAGGGGGAAACTGTGTCGCATTCATGCATAACATAAGAGCAAACACTACACAGGAGTGAGACATACCGAAGCGGTGGGGGAAGAGGGCTAGAGGGAGGGGAAAACCTTTAAGGCACCACCTTGAGGCGCACAAGGCTAACCACCCAAAGCAAAAGAGGATCTGATCTGGAGGAGCGACAAGACACCAAACAAGACTGAAAAAGAAAAGGTAGGAGAATGGTGGCGAGGCGGCGACAGAGTAAGAACAAACTTAATTGGAAGAGCGGCGAATAAAGGCGGAGAAAATGCCAGCATGGCCATGACAGATAACAGGTGAAAGGTTAATCAATAGAAGGTGCGGTCGCTAGAGATGGGCCAAAAGCTAGCCACATCTCTGTCAAAGGGTCGAGATGTTGATTGGGAGGAAAATGGGGATTGTGGCGGTGGTAATGGAGAAAGGAAATTAGGGTTTTGAGTTTTTAGAGATTTTCTAATTTGAGAGAATTTTCTCTCTCCAGCTTTAGTAGTGAGAGAGACGTGAGGGAAAGAAGAAGAATGACATAAATTTATAAAATTTTATATATTATATAGCTTTGTTGTGTTAACAATTAAGATGTTAATTATTAGCATATAATAAATATAATATAAGTAGATTTAGTATTGGAAACTATAAAAATATCAGTCATTTAAATTTAGGAAAGTAGGTCACTTAAGAAAAATAACCTTAAATTATAAAGTATGAACAATTAGGTAATTTTATTTAAATATATTAGTTTCATAAAATTAACGGGAAATATTGAATTTAACTGTAAAAACAACGAGAGTAGTGAAAATAACAATACTAGTCGCGAGAATAGTAAAATAATATCATCAACATGAGATGTAGTGAAAATTATAATATTAACAACATGAGTAGTGAAGGGAAAAGTTTTTGTGTTTACGTATATTTGTTTTTCGAGCATATATATTTTAAAAGTTATATAATAATATTTTGATGGGAAAAGTCAAAATTAATTTAATTTATAAGTAAAGTTTTTTAGCAGGATATTTTTTAAGCTTCATATTTAAGTAAACATGCTCAAAAACTGTATTGTAAAAACTCAAATTCTTTAAAATAAAAGTAAAAACTCGGAAAATACATGATCATGTACTAGCTCTAATATATATAAACTGTGAAATTCTATGGCTATTTATTTGCAGTTCAAAATGCTGTAAATTTGGAAATAAAATTATCGTCTTTTGTAAATAAAATTAAGATTATTAAACCAAAAACGTATACTCCAATAATGAAAGACAATATTTGGGAAATACCAACTATTTTCTGTCTCGTATTCCAGCTCGGCTCTCTGAAGACGAACACTATACGTGACAATCTGAAGAGGGATAGTGCCCCTCTCACAATATGCAAGTGGGAGGGCAAGTTAAGGGCTTCATTTGTCCACCCGACTTGCATATTGTGAAATGGGCATTATCCGTCTTCTGGTTGTGACAAATTATTACGATGTATTGGGGCTATCCCATATTTATGAGTAGACATTGGAAAGACGCTTCATTATTACCGTCATTTATAACGATAATGTTAAGAGTTTTGGATATTGTTATATAAGTCATTGTAACATTGTATTCTATTCATCAAAATAAAAGGACAATCATTCCTAACATGGTATAAGACCCAGGAAAACCATTTTTTCTCAACCCTTCCTCTGCCTTCTAAAAACCAACGACCATTCCCCTTCCAAATTCTGATCCACAATGGTAGGCACCGAGGACTCTTCTCCCAAAATTGATCCCTTATCACCATTCTCTCTTGTTAATCAAGAAGGGCCGGAATAATCCATTACCCATGTCAAACTCCGAAGCGACAATTATGATGAATGGAGTCGTTCAATGCGTCGATCTCTGAAATCAAGACGCAAATTCGGTTTTTGTGACGGGTCGATTGCCAAGCCTACTGATGGATTCATGCTCGGTTAGTGGGAATTCATCCACTGTACCGTGGTTCAGTGGATACTTAACTCTATTGACCCTTCTATTCGGGACAGTGTGTCGGATACGGAGGACGCCCGTCTTTTGTGGTCCGAGTTAGCCGATCAATACGCGGTTGTTTTTGGGGCGAAAATTCACAATTTAAAAACCCAATTACATGAATGCCGTCAATCAAAAGGTATGTCGGTAACTACTTATTATGGAAATTTAAAGATTTTGTGGGATGCCCTAATTGCACACGAACGACCTTTTTCATGTACTACTATTGGGTGCAATTGTGGAGTTACCAAAGCCGCTCTCGCTCGAAAAGACTCGGAGCGACTCCATCAGTTTCTTCTGGGTTTAGATAGGTCTCTTTATGGACCCATTCGCAATCATCAACTTGCTCTTGACCCCCTCCCGTCCCTTAGCCGTGTGTATCATGCGATATTACATGAGGAGAGGCTTCTTGCTGGTCCCATGGTGGCGCCTGAGGTCACAGACGTAATGGCCTTCGCCGTCCGTGGTACTGCTGCTGCTGCTGCTATGCCTGCTGTTTCTGACTGGCGCGCACTTCGTGATGCCGAGAGACAGGAAAGACAAAAACTGAAATGCATTTTTTGTGATGCTTCGGGTCATGAGGTGAACAATTGCTTCATTAAATCGAAGAAGTTTACGGAATGGTGGGGTGATCGTCCCCGTACTCTCGACGAGATGAAGGCGAAGCATGCTGCTTCTCGCAATCCTGCCCGTGTTAATTTCCTTGGTGGCTCGTCTTCTATCCCGTCATCATCTCAGGACCGTCTTAGTGGTTGACAACACCAAAATGTGTCGTGTTTAGCAGTGTTTATTAAGTCCGTGTAATGTACTTTTTACGGGTCGTTAGCATCGTTTTATGCTAACCTTAGTCCTTGTAGTTATGTTGTTATTTTATATTTTTTAGTCAAATTCTAGAGTCAAGCCCGGAAGTCAACTAAAGTCAAAGTCAAACCCGAGAACCCAAGACCAAACCCGACAATTGGAGTGGGCTAGGAGCAAATTATCAATGCAAGAAGAGCAAATCCAAAGGGTTAATGGAAGTCAAGGCAAGACTAGCATTCAAAGGGGTCAACGAAAGTCAAGACGAGCAACCAAGAGTAAAAACTGGTAGTGTAAAACGCTGCCAGCGCACCAGAACGCTGCCAACGTCCCACGATGCTGCTAGCGTCCGTGGGCGCTGCCAGCGTCCTAGCCTGGGACACGTGTTTCTTCATTTTCCGTCTTGTCATTTTGAGGCCCATTTCTCGAAGGCCCTAGGTTTCCGGAGCCAAGGGTATAAAATGACTAGATTGTAGAGAGACATTTTCCAATATATTCCATTCATTCCATAACATTCTACAACAAAAACACATTAGAATTCTCTCATTTATGGTTCTTCATTTTGGCTTGTAACTTTGAGTTGAACTTTATTTTTGGGTTGTAATTCTTGATTATGGGTAGCTAATCTTCCATTTCTTAGTGTAGTTGGAACAAGTTTTCATCTTTCAGCATTGTAAGACTCTTGAACCTCTTCTTCTTTAGTTAATACCTTTTTCTCATGTTTATTTTCCATTATTGAATGAATTATTGTTGAGACTAACCATCTTAGCAAGTGTTTGTTTAATTAGTGCTTTGTCTAGACAATTTTGGTTAATTTGTCTTGATATTGTTGAAGCAACCTTGAAAGATTGCAACTTTGGTTTAAGGTTGGAATCTTTTGAGTGGAATTTGGTTTATTGTGTGGTTAGAACATGGTTTAGTGTTTTATTACATGATTCTAGCTTGTTTCTTTGGTTTTGTTCATAAAGCTTGCATCTTTGATTTGGGCTCATGTTTTAATGGGTGTAAATTGGGTTGTAAAGAGTCATCCTTGGTTGAGTTAATCCTTGTTGACTAATTTCTTAGAAACTTGTATTAGATAACTAGAGAAGAGAGGAAAGGAAGAGTTTTTACTTTGCTAATTGTTGGGAGCTTGGGAAAATTACACTAAGTTAGTTTCTTTATATTTGAATATTTGAATCTTAAGTACTTGTTGGTTATTTTAGACTTGTTAATCAATTTCTCAAATGAAACTTTCTCCATATGTGTTATCCTACATGTTTTTGTCATTGTAAATATCATAGGTTGTAATTAATTTAAGTTTGTGTCCTAATTAGTGTCTTGATTAGTGATTAGAGTAATTAGTTTTGTTAATTGGTTTTTAGCAAGAGTCTAGATTAGTTAATTTAGTTAACCCCGTCTTCTCTTGGGTTCGACCCTATTCTTACCATTTACTACCTTTATTTAAGATAGTTTGTGTTTTTTAGGAGTTATAAATTGTTATTTGATCGTAGCTAATTAGCGGACTTAACGACACGTGAATTAGCCTCGTCAAATTTGGCGCCGTTGCCGGGGAAGGCAATTTAGCTAAATATTTAATTGAAACTCTTGTTAGTGTCATAACTTGTTTAGATTGTTTTTCAAATTTTTTTTAGCTTATTAGTTACTTTGTTTGATATGCTATTGGGTTGCTATTCTTGTTTTCTTAGCCAACCTTATTGAAGTTACTAATTTGTGTTGTGGAGTTGTTTTAGCATTAGTTTATGCCTAGGTCACAAGAAGGAATTGGTGACCAAGATATTGATCCATCTTCAAGTAGCATATCAAATTGGTTATTTTCAAATCTCCTTTATAGGAGACCTTTTTGGAGGGAACCTAGTGAAGAGGAAGTGGAAAATAATATTTTTCAAGAACAACCGGAAGAAGAGTTTGAGTCACCACTAGGATACCATCTCCATTGAACGTCCTTTACCCACCTAATATGGCGGAGGATAATAGGACAATCGGTGAGATTCGGGCAAGGAATTATGAGGAGCAACCCCTTTGTATTGCATATCCTCCCATGAGGGATGTGAACTTTGAGCTCAAAGGTTTCTTCGTCCACAACTTACCTAAATTCCATGGCATGGTGGGGAGCGACCCTAATAGACACTTGGCCGAGTTTCATATAATTTGCCAAGGTGCTATTCCCAAAGGGGTGACCGAGGATCAATTCAAGTTAAGGGCATTCCCTTTTTCTCTTCAAGATGCCGCGAAAGAATGGCTCTTTTGCCTCCCGGCTCACTCCGTTACCACGTGGGTGGGCTTGAAGAAAAAGTTTCTTGAAAAGTATTATCCGGATTCAAGACACAATCACTCCAAGAAACTTATCACTACTATTGAACAAGAAATTGGAGAGACCCTTTATGATTATTGGGAGCGCTTCAAGAGTCTTGTGGCAAGATGCCCATACCATGGCATGTCGGGAGATGATTTGTTAACGGTTTTCAATGAGGGGTTGTGCCAAAATGACCAAAGAATGATCATTGCCACCATCGGAGGTGGAATTGACACCCTTAATGTGGCCGAGGCCAACAATATTATTGAAAAATTGGCAATGAACACAAGAAGCTATGGAAGAAAGAGTGAAAGGGGATGGGGCTCTAGGAATGTATCCTCCATGGAGAATCCTTATGCATCTTAAAACCACATGATCATGCAAGAAATGGGTGAACTTAAAAGTATGATGTCAAACTTGATTGTTAACAAAGGAAACTCATTCTCTCAACACCCGAACCAATTGAATGCTCATATTGTGGGGGTGACCACGCCACCAACACATGCTACATCATGATTGAACAAGGAGCAACTATGGAAAGTGTTAATGCTATGGGGTATGGGAATTACAATTCAAGGAACCCAAGTGGAGGGGGAGTGTACAACCAAGCAGGGAACCGCGACCTTTTGGGATGGGCAGGGGATAAGTCGAAAAGCTTTGAAAACGGTCAATTCAATCATTTGAGAGCCCAAAATCCCACCCAAAACCGGAACTCCAATTTCCAACAAAACCCACAAAGAATTTACAACAATCAAAGGCCCAACAATTCAAATTTCCCAAGCAACTCTCAATCTCCAAACAATGCTCAAAGACAATCGAACCAAGGCCCCATTCAAGGAAATTCTTCTTCTCAAGGGAACTTGAGTGATATTTTGCAAACACTCCTTGCCAATCATGAGAAAATTAGGGAGGAGGCAAGGAGAGATAAAGAAGAAGCAAGGAAGGATAGGGAGGCAAACAACCTTAGGGTAAGCAACTTGGAAACCCAACTATCCCAAATAGCCTCCAATATGTCAAAATCTCAAGCCTCAATCTCCATAAGATTCCCATATCAAACCATCCCACCACCTAGGGAGAATGCTAGTGCCATGATCTTAAGGGGAGGCAAGGAGTTAGAGGTACAACCCCTTGGAAAAGGCAAGGAGAAGATGAAGAACCTTGAGATGGAGACCTTGGAAATTGAAGACCAAGGAGAGTTAGTAATTGGTCATGAAGAGCTATCATGGAATGGGGAAGGGACATCCACAAGCAAGGACCCCAAAGGAGACACTTCAAAGATGGGTAAAGACATTATTGATGATGATGTGGTAGAGGAATACATTGTTGGAGTAAGTGTCCTCCAGAATAGTGCATTTATATAATAAATCTCATTTGGAATATACGTGGCATGATTAGTATATTTTGATACTCCACGTCAATTGATTAACGTAAATCGGTAACGCTTGGCTGACTAGAGTTTGACGTTATTGTCGTATGACGGCGGTAATCAACTGATCCCTTTAGGTCACACCTATAGGATGAGACCCAAATGGAAAACTAATTATTTGTATACGATACAGTTTAATTAGTCCCTTACATATATTTGATATATGTTTAGTTATGTGAGCTAATTATTAGATATTGAGTTAAGAACTCGAGCAAATTAATTTTATTGCTCAATTATACGATAATTGATTGATAAAATTTTACGTCTTATTTTAATATGATTAAATAAGATTTAATTTAGTGATTAATCGTTAATTCATTAAATTAGTTGAGGTTATGTATATATTTTGAGGTAGAGGTAACTAGTTAATTATATTTACAAGGAGTTGTAAAATTAAATAACTGGGCATTGTGGGACCCATTATATATTGATATAATGGTAAAATATCACTTAAAAGTTGAGTTTATATTATTTATTAATTTGAGTCATATAATTTTTATATGATCAAATTAATACTTGATTATGTAAGATAATTAAGCATTTGATAAATAAGTATTTGTGAGACAAATATCAAAAATCAAAATGGACCATTTCATACACATGGTGGACGGTCTAGTAGTAGTGGAGACTAATGATGATTATTTTCTCATATTTATACACTCCACCTAGTGATGTAACTTGTCCTAATTGCTTTAATTATTACATACACTACCATACACTACCTAATGCATGTGAAATAAATTATGAGCAAAATATGTGCCCATAAAAGGCCTTTTGGCCGGTTTCATGTTGACTAGAGAGAGCAGGTGTTGCTCAACTTTTATTATCAAATTCTTACATGCATTCTTCTCTCAACCTCTGTCAAGAAACTCACACAGATATAATATACTTCATATATTAATAATGTAGTAGTATTACTAGTATCTTTGAAGGGATAATGTTATATTTATCTAGTTAATAAATATAGTGTTTTTGGGTTGATTCTTGGGTGCAACAGGAAGGAGACCTTCTACTTTGGAGGTTGTTTTATGGAGGATCATCCATTATTTTCATGCTCAAGAACAATAAGAAAAGAACAATAAGAAAAGAGTTTCTTATTGTGCCCATTTTGCCGAAATTTTCCAATGTAAGAAAATTTCATCTTATCTTTATATTTATGCTTTTATATTTGCATGCATGATAACTAGATCCTAAATCATTATGTTAATGTAATTTAATGAACTAATTAGAGGAGTCTAATTAGAGGTCTAGGACTTTCATACATACCGGAAGCCCCATTTCCTAGTGCTTTGATAAGCACAAAGAAGTATGACAAGGAGACCGACTTGTATGAAACTTTCCGGAAGTGTGAGGTAAACATTCCCCTTCTTAATTTGTTAAATAGTGTCCCTAGGTATGCATTTGTACACGTAAGAGAAATCCTAAGAAAGGAACTCATAGGGTTAGGGTGAGTGAGCATGTTTCGGCAATTTTCAAGCAAAAATTACCAAAGAAATGTGGAGACCCGGGCATGTTCATGAAAGTCCTAGACCTCTAATTAGACTCCTCTAATTAGTTCATTAAATTACATTAACTTAATGATTTAGGATCTAGTTATCATGCATGCAAATATAAAAGCATAAAAGAAAAGATAAGACGAAAACATCCTTACATGGGATATTTTCGGTTCAATATGGGCACAATAAGAACTCCTTCTTATTGTTCTTGAGCATGAAATAAATGGATGATCCTCCATAAAACAAACTCCAAAGTAGAAGGTCTCCTTCTAGTTGCACCCAAGATTAAACCCAAATAATCTTAACTTATTATTAACTAGATAATAAGTAAGACATTATATTACTAATATTATTGTATTACTACACTAGTAATATGATATGAATATTAGTTTTCATGTGAGTTTTAGAGAGTTGTTGAGTTAGAAAGAGAAGTAAGAAAATAAGCTTGAATAATGAAGTGAAGTAGTCATCAAATAATAACAACCATTGTCCTTATATAATGGCCTTTGGCCGGATCCCATGAGCTCAAAATGAGCCTTATTTTGCTTATTTTAATTCTCATGCAAATAGGTAGTGTGTAGGATTATACATCATATTCATTTGTCATAATCATGTGTTGTAGTGTGTATAAAGAAAACAACCATCATTATGTTTTCCACTACACTATTTCGGTCCACATGGTAAAATGTGGTCCATTTTGATTTTTGATATTTGTCCCACAAATACTTATTGTGGGAAAATATCCGTATACTTCCCTTTAAATCATTCAGGATTTTAATGAAACTATGATTATATGATTAATAGTCATAAACGAAAATGCATAATAAACGAGAGATTAGAAATAACCTTTAGTCCTTGCTTTAATGGCCTAAGAACAAATATCAAAAGTATGATATCTCCTACTAGTTGCACCCAAGATTGATCAAGATATGCCTTAGGTTTTGCTAGAAAAAGAGAGAAAAGAATACTGCTTCTTTTCTTTTTGTGAGATGTGAATTATGGAGGCCTAAGAGAATGAATTAGGGTTAGAATCAAAATCCGAATTTTTCCTTTTACACCCTCTTTCTCACGGCACAAAATAGGGTTATATGGGGAGATATTTTCTCCTCAAAATAACCACCTATTGACCAAAACACAGAGTGTATCTGGACACTTTTGTTTCGGTTATCTTAGCTTCCAATATAATGTGATATATTATAATCGTCATTTGTCATGGACCGACATCACTATAATACATCATTAGTTATAAATATCCGTATATTTATAATTTGCCAATTAATTATAACGGTTTATGTTTAATTAGCTTACATTATATACAACAATTAAATATAACATTTTATATTCAATTTACGAATTACAGTTAATTCGTCTCAACTAACTTTATTTAATCGTTATTAAATAATCAGTCATCATCACATTGACTAACCTTTTAGTCAAAAACATCGACTAAGCTTTTAGTCATTTAATAAGGCATCAATATGATTATTTTCTCAAATAATCACATCTCTCAAACACATCCTTTAGGTGTGACTTTTAGGGATCAATTGATCACCGCCATCTGTATGACAATAACGTCAAACTTATCTAGCAAGCCAACCGTTATCGATAAACGTTAATCAACTGATTACAATACAAAGTATACCCTGTGAACCTACAGAGATTTATTTATGTTATTTCACTAACTGTGGAGGACACTGGCTCCAACAATCTCCCACTTGTCCGTACAAGTGTATGTGCGATAACCGATTCTCATATCCATAATAAATTTCTCCCACTCAATGTAAACCAATTTGCAAAGTCCGTATTTACAAAGGTCGTAGTTTAAAAGTGATCAGTATCAAGAGTGGTTTCCCCGACTAGAGAGTAACTTAACTGATAAACGAATCTTTATTCGAGCATGGCCATGCATTTCAGTTACAGCTCCTCGAGTGGCCCTGAGAAATATCATATCCTGATAAAGGTTGGATATTTTCTTCAACTCGAATCTTGCAGATACAAGCGCAGTATGAAATGACCCAGTGAAAATCTACTTAGCCTCCTGTTACGGTCGACCATGAGAAAGAAACCAAAGTCACCCAAAAACTGCCTTAATCTCAAGAGACAGTCGATAGTCAAAAGAATCGACTCTAGGAACACTATGGACGTCCTATCCACGACCTGGCACCTAATGTTTTGAAACATTTAGGACTCCATAACGTTGTCACAAAATTGTCCTGCGAGGTATCATTATAACTCGCATATGTGATCGATCAGTCAACTGTTTGACTTATGGCTCGTTGAACCCACCATCAACCGACTTCACAGAATAATTGCCAGAGTTATCAGCTCATGTAGGCGATTACGGACCAAAACAAATATAATGTAATTCAGTTCACTTTGTGGTGTTCAATGTTGTCAGTACAACCCACATGAAAACAAAATATAAAACAATACGATGATTTCATAGATAGTTTTATGAAAAAGATACAGGTGTCTAATCCATATAAAACAACTAATACAACTCAGGAACACGTTTGATTCCCATGGAAATAACGTGCCCTTCATGCTTATCATATCTCAATGGTTTAGTGAGAGGATCTGCGACGTTATCATCCGTAGCAATCTTGTCTATCACTATCTCCCTTTGCTCCACGTAATCTCGGATCATGTGAGCCTTCCGTTGTACATGCCTAGACTTGTTGCTGGACTTAGGCTCCTTAGCCTGGAAGATGGCACCACTATTATCACAATAGATGGTGATCGGGTCATCCGAACTAGAAACTACAGTTAGTCCTTGTAAGAATTGACGCATCCATATAGCTTCCTTCGCAGCCTCTGAAGCAGCATAGTACTCGGATTCAGTCGTAGAATCTGCTATAACAGTTTGTTTGGAGCTTTTCCAGCTGACCGCAGCGCCATTAAGAGTAAAACGAATCCAGACTGAGATTTCGAGTCATCTCGATCTGTTTGGAAGCTGGCATCTGCGTAACCGATTGCGCATAGCTCAGTGTCGCCTCCATAAGTCAATACCCAATCCTTAGTCCTCCGTAGGTACTTAAGGATATTCTTAACAGCCATCAAGTGTGTTTCACCTGGATTGCCTTGGTACCGACTTGTCATACTCAATGCATATGCCACGTCTGGACGTGTGCATATCATGGCATACATGATCGATCCTATAGCAGATGCATAAGGAATCCGACTCATGCGCTCGACCTCTTCCGATGTCTTTGGTGCTTGAGCTTTACTCAACTGCATCCCAGAAATCATTGGAAGGTTCCCCTACTTGGAGTTGGTCATGCTGAACCTCTCAAGAATCTTATCTATATAAGAATCCTGACTGAGGGATAACATCTGTCTTGATCTATCTCTGTAGATACGGATCCCCAAAATTCTTTGTGCCTGGCCCAAATCTTTCATCTGGAATTGGTTCTTTAACCAAACTTTCACCGAAGTTAATCATTATTAAATAATTGTCTCATCATCACATTGACTAACCTTTTAGTCAAATACACTGACTAACCTTTTAGTCATTTAATAGGGCATCAATATGATCATTTTCTCAAATAATCACATCTCTCAAACACATCCTATAGGTGTGACTTTTAGGGACCAGTTGATCACCGCCATCTGTATGAAAATAACGTCAAACTTATCTAGCAAGCCAACCGTTATTGATAAACGTTAATCAACTGATTATTATACAAAGTATACCCTGTGAACCTACAGAGGTTTATTTATGTTATTGCACTAACTGTGGAGGACACTGGCTCCAACAATAATATCATAGTCAATTAAGGCCCAGTCAAACATAGATCCTGACGGAAATTCTGTCAGAAAGTGTTTCGAAATCTCGGGAACTTGACGGATTCCTGACGGAATCTCCGTCAGAAATTATCCGTTTATGTAAAAATCGCACGAAGAACTCCGTCATTCTTCATTCATTTTTTCCCCAAAACCTAACCCCCATATCAATTAAATCCCCATTTCCGACCACCGGCTACCTTACTACCACCGGCTAACTTCCTCCGGCTACCACTTTCCGACCACCACATCCTTCGTAAGTTTAATTAACTATTTCATTCTCTCTCTTTTCTCCTTTTGTTAATTTATATGTTGCTTATTAGTTGTTTGTTGTAGATCCGACGACCACCACTAGCTACCTCCGACCGTCGACCACCACTAGCTACTTGTCGCCGCCGCATCTTGTTGGAAAGTGTTTGTTTATTTTCATCCTTAGGTAATATATTTACCTTTATTTTAATTTCGCCCTCCGTCTTAATCATTTGTTTGTCTTTAATTGACGTAGGATAGTAGCCATTAATTTTTTTGTTAATGAAATTTTTGTTGTTAATTTAATTTCGCCTTCCGTCTTAATTATTTGTTTGTCTTTAATTGACGTAGGATAGTAGCCATTATTGTTTTTTATAATGAAATTTTGGTTGTTGTTAATATAATTTCGCCCTGCGTCTTAATCATTTGATAATAAAATTTTTGTTGTTGTTAGTAGCTAGTTATTACATGTGTTTTGTATATTAAAATTATTACATGTGTTCATATTGACTTAGTACCCGTTCAAAAATTACTCGTTAGGAGTAATTTTTGAATAGTCCCCGTTTTGGGACTGTCTTTCTACGTTTGAAGTCAATTAGGTAGTAAACACATAACTTATAATTTATTAATGAGGAAAGAGTTCGGTAACAATTCCTTTAATGTTTTCTGAATGCATATGTTGAGTAAATATTTATTCAACATTGTGTATTTAGAAAACAAAGGGGAATTGCTGCCGAAATTTTTCCTCATTAATAAATTACAAGTGGTGTTTGCTAGTGACTTGAAACGTAGATTGATGGGTTTAGGTTGGAGTGATAAGGACCCAATTGAAGAAAATTAATTTTACTTGTTGATTTGTAGTGATAGTGAAGGTCACTAGTTAATTGTAATCTATATGTCAAAATACAATTATAATCAAATTTGAAACTTTGCATTGTAATTCAAAAAGTTTGCTCACGGTTTTTATATATTGAACTACCTAACAAGTTCCATTGTATATAGCTTTTACTTATGGCAGGTGAGTTTATCAGACGAATGATAGGTAGCACTAGTCGATCTCGTCGTGCTGATGATGAGCGGAACGAGGAGGATGCTGCCTTTCATGAGCAGGAGCAGGAGCAGGAGCAGATTACGATCCCGAGGACACAGCAGGAGAGTGCGCGGATTATTCTGTCTCGCAATCCTGACATAGGCCAGTGGTAAGTGTCTAATTAATATATAGAATACTTTTATTTTCGCTAACTTTATTTTATTATCACTTTTACGCTAACTTTTATTATCTCTTATTATCGCGTTCGTTCTAGTATGTATCTTTTTCAGGTGGGACGACAAGTCGATCAAGCAATACGTTACTTGGTCTTTTATTCGTACCATAGGCCGAGAATACTTCACCAAATGGAGTGAAGTGAGCCACTACCAGCGTAGGCGGATGTGAGATTACTTTCAGGTATATTTTATTACGGTTCTATCTATTGCTAAAAAGTAATTGTTTTCATTCAAAACGTGTAGTTATACAATTTCAACAATTACTAACAAGTTGTTTATGATGAAATAGAATCATGTGAACTCGGTCGATCCGAACTATGACCCGAAGCCCGAATGGCAGAAACAGGTCACGAGGCGGATTACCTCACTTGTTAATGGCCTCAAGTATAACAAAAAGAGGCCGGATTGGGTGCCTGAAACTTGGTGGGAAAACATTAGAAATAGGCCCGAAAGCGATCCCTAATTTGCCAAGAAGTCTAACATAAACAAGGTTAATAGACGGTCAAGTGGCGAGAAAGCTTTGGGCACCCATACTCTAGGCCGGAAGAGTTGTGCTGATGCGTTTAAACAATTGGTAAGTCCTTTATTTTTTACTTCACAAATTACATATTATGAAGGATTAATATTGCCGATATATCACTTAATGTTTTTATAATACTTTCAGGTTGATCCTACGCCGTACAAGTTGTTTGAGAAAACAAAAAAAAAACAAGAAGGGCGAGTGGGTTAATCCTAGAGCTGCTAAGACAAACGTAAGTTTGTCTAATAATTACTAAGGAGTTTTTTTATATCCAATTTTAATACTTTTTATTAGTTTCGTTTTGTTTTGATTACTTAATGTTTTTAATTATATAATTTCTTTTTTGTGGGTTCAGGAAGCTTACACCGAGGAGATGAGTCAGCCAACGCCAACTGGCGAGACCCCAGACAAATTCCGTGCATACTATAAAGCTGCAGACGGATTCGATAAGAAGTCGAGGCTCTTCGGTATGGGAGACAAGGGGAAAGAAGTGTGGTATGATCCACCATGCAACAAAAGTGCACGCGCATCTTTCTCCTACAATCCTACAGATTACACTCGATTCGCAAGTGAGAATACTCAAATGAAGGAGCAATTGAGTGCACTTGCCAATGAACGAGAACATGAGCGAGCCGCCCGACTTGCCCTTGAAGCACAAGTACTGGCCAATCAACAACAAATGGAGAACCAAGCCGCGCAAATGGCTGCCATGCAAGCGGCGTTGATGAAATTTCTTCCCCCGGAGTTGTGCAGCAACTTCCCTCCTCCACGTCCAAGAGATGACAACGTGGACGACGGGCACGGTATTGGAGGAGCTACCGTTACCCCCTTAAGTTAGTAATTTATCATCTACCTAAGTTAGGGAACCCGGTGAATTTGTAAGCTTGTAAAAACAAAGTTGTATGAATTTGTTTAACATTTTATGTAATGAATTCTTTTTCCAATTTCCATCGATCTTCCCCTTTATTTTTATTGCCTATTGTTGATTCGCGACCATGCGGTCGATGTGAGTATGAATTACCGCTTTGCGGTGAACGTATGTATTTTCTGTATTGCAGGTTTTGTTGAAATTTTCACCGTTTAAAACAATGCAAAAAACGCATTGTGGCTGGACAGCAGGCTGCTGTATCTAGCCACTAGTCTATTAAGTACTGACGAAAATTCCGTCAGTAAAGTCAAGATTGACTTGACTGTACTGACGGAAAATCCGTCAGGAAAGTCAAGATTATCTTGACGATACTGACGGATTTTCCGTCAGTAAAGTCAAGTTTGACTTGACTTTACTGACGGAATTTCCGTCAGTACAGTCAAGTCAATCTTGACTTTCCAATTGAATTGACTGAAGAAACTTCCGTCAGTAAGCCGTCCGGAGTTCAATTACTGACGGAAATTCTGTCAAAAGTCTTTTTTTCGTTACTAATTGAAGTGACGCGCGTTACTGACAGAAATTCCGTTAGTAATTGAAATTACTGACGGATTTTGTCCGTCAGTTTCCCGAGTTCGTTTTGTAGTGTGGTACAGCCTGAAGGTTTCATTGATCCTAAAAATCCTAAGAAATTATGCAGGCTTAAGCGTTCCATTTATGGACTTAAGCAAGCTTCTGGGAGTTGGAATCATCATTTCGACCAGGTGATAAAAGAGAATGGTTTCACTCGATCGGTCGAGGAACCATGCTTGTATGTCAAGTCGAGTGGGAGCAAGATTGTCTTCTTGATATTGTATGTGGATGACATACTCTTGATTGGGAATGACATTCCTCTCTTATCTTCGGTAAAAGTATGGTTAAAGAACCATTTCCAGATGAAAGATCTGGGTGAGGCACAACGCATATTGGGGATCCGTATCTATAGAGATAGATCACGACGGATGTTATCACTCAGTCAGGAGTCTTATATAGATAAGATTCTTGAAAGGTTCAGCATGACCAACTCCAAGAAGGGGTACTTTTCAATGATTTATGGGATGCATTTGAGTAAAACTCAGGTACCCAAGACATCGGAAAAGGTCGAGCGCATGAGTCGTGTTTCTTATGCATCAGCCATAGGATCGATCATGTATGCCATGATATGCACACGTCCAGACGTGGCATATGCATTGAGTATGACGAGTCGGTACCAAGGCAATCCAGGTGAAACACACTGGATGGCTGTTAAAAACATCCTTAAGTACTTACGAAGGACTAAGGATTGGGTATTGACTTATGGAAGAGATACTAAGCTATGCGCAATCGGTTACGCGGATGCTAGCTTCCAAACGGATTGAGATGACTCGAAATCTCAGTCTGGATTCGTCTTTACTCTTAATGGCGCTGCGGTCAGTTGGAAAAGTTCCAAATAAAGTGTTATAGCATATTCTACAACTGAGTCCGAGTACTATGCCGCTTTGGAAGCTGCAAAGGAAGCTATATGGATGCGTCAGTTCTTACAAGGACTAACCGTAGTTCCTAGTTCGAATGACCCAATCACCATCTATTGTGATAATAGAGGTTCCATCTTCCAAGCTAAGGAGCCTAAGTCTAGCAACAAGTCTAGACATGTACTTCGAAATGCTCACATGATCCGAGATTACGTGGAGCAAAAGGAAATAGTGATAGACAAGATTGCTTCGGATGACAACATCGCGGACCCTCTCACTAAACCGTTAAAATATGATAAGCATGAAGGGCACATTATTTCAATGGGAATTAAACGTGTTCCTGAGTTGTAGTAGTTGTTTATATGGATTAAATAAATATCTCTTTTTCATATACTATTCATAACATCATCGTATTGTTTCATATTTTGTTTTTCATGTGGATTGTACGACAACATTGAACGCCACAAAGTGAACTGAATTACATTATATTTGTTTTGGTCCGTAATCGCCCACATGAGCTGATAACTCTGGCAATTATATTGTGAAGTTGATTGATGGTGGGTTCAACGAGCCATAAGTCAAACGGTTGACTGATCGATCACAGATACGAGTTATAAAGATACCTCGTAGGACATCGTGACAACGTTATGGAGTCCTAAATGTTTAAAAACATTCGGTGCCAGGTCGTGGATTGGACGTCCATAGTGTTCCTAGAGTAGATTCTTTTGACTATCGACTGTCTCTTGAGATTAAGGCAGTTTTTGGGTGACTTTGGTTTCTTTCTCATGGTCGACCGTAACAGGAGGCTAAGCAGATTTTTACTGGGTTATTTCATACTGTGCTTGTATCTGCAGGATTTGAGTTGAAGAAAATATCCAACCTTTATCAGGTTTTGTTATTTCTCAGGGCCACTCGAGGAGTTGTAACTGAAATGCATGGCCATGCTCGAATAATGATTCGTTTATCAGTTAAGTTAATCTCTAGTCGGGAAAACCACTCTTGATATTGATCACTTGTAAAATACGACTGATGCGTGTATTTTATATAGACTTTCTAGTCCATTTATACACGCATTTATATGTCATTTAGGAGATATTATATCACCATATGCCCCTATTTGGCTACTTTGTACTTCCATTACCATTTTGTAGGTACAAGCTGCGTAGTAGCGGAAACCGAGCCAAAACAATCCACTTTGCATGCATTTAGGAGAATGGAAGGAACGGAACAAAAGCTCTTGCATGGGAAAGCGCAAAACCGTTCATAATCAAGCCCAAAGCCATGACTCACACTATATGACAAGCCAGAAGACATCGATCGACTATAACTTTGGTCGATCGAGGAGAGTTTAAGGAAGAAAGACCTCGATCGAGCTATATCTCTGCTTGATCGAGTGGAAGCTATAGAAGAGTTGCTCGATCGAGTGGGTGAAGTCCTCGATCGACGAATATCCTAGAATAAAAGCCCCGATCGAAGAGTATTTTCCCTCGATCGAGTGGATCCTATCACAGGCCTTAAGTCCGTAGACTAATTAGGGTTTAGAGTCGTGTTATGCACTATTTAAGACTCTTATTTGTCGTCATTATTATCATTGAGAATTATTAGCATTTACTTAGCATTAAACATTAGTTTCCGAACTTTACCTTTAGTTTACATTCGGGTTTATCGACATGGATTTGTTCTTTACGCCGGATTGCTAAGATTGTAAACTTCCTTTCTCTCTTTTATTCTTACCTTTGTTTTAATCTTAATTACTGTTTACTCTTCTTAATTACTGCGTTGTTATTGTTCATGCTTGTTAATTACGATTTTGTTATGTCTAATATCATATGTTCAATCGTTTTTGTTAGCATCATTAATAGCATGAGTAGCTAATTCCCTTGTATGTTAGGGTGAGGAAAACTGTAGTAAAGGCATGTTAGGATAGATTATTTTAGTTAGTCTTGAAAATGAGAATCACTCTAAGCAATTTAATTGAGGTTAGTCGAATGAGTGCACGCAGGAGACTAGCTAGGTAGTTAACCCCGACCTGGATCGAGAGATTGGAAGGGAAAGGCTTGCTTAGAATTGATAGGTGACTCCTAAGAGGACGAGAGTTAATTAGGAAAATCCCTAAGGTGGTTTGAGACCGAGAGGAGAAAACCATTGCCCTTCTCATTGATAGATTGACTGACTTAGTTGACCCGTAGATGCCGATATTGCAGTGGACTGAATCCTAGTATATTCTTCCTTTATCTGATTTATTTCATATTTATTTCTATCTTTATTTCTCTTACTTTAATCTTATTTAGCTTAGTTTAAAACCTTTTCAAAACCCCTAGATTGTGACTGGCAGATTTAGATTTCAGTTAGTTAATTTCTCCCCTGGGAGATCGACCCTACTTCCGCTATCTTCTAGTTAGTAGACTTAGGATTTTATTTTTGGTGTATAACGACACGCATCAACGACCTTTGTGAACATGAACTTTGCAAATTGTTTTACATTGAATGGGAGAAATTTTGGATATGAGAATCGGTTATCGCACATACACTTGTAAGGACAAGTGGGAGATTGTTGGAGCTAGTGTCCTCCACAGTTAGTGTGATAACGTGTATAAATCTCTTATAGGTTCACAGGGTATACTTAGTATTCTTATCAGGTGGATTAACGTTATAGATAATGTTGGCTTGCTAGAAGTTGTGACGTTATTGTATTTTTAATGGCGGTGATCAACTGGTCCCAAAAGTCACGCTAAAGGAGGTGTTGGAGAGATATTGATTATATGAAAAATATATCATATGATGCCTTATAGACTAAAAGGTAGTCGATGTATGTGACTAAAAGGTTAGTTCAATGTCATGATGATAAGATTATTTAATACGGATTAAAAATATAGCTGAAGACGAATTAAATGTTAATTCGTAATTGAATATAAATGTTATATATGATTGATGTTATAATGTAATTATTTAATACGATTAAATAATGTAAGCTTAAACGAATTAAATGTTAATTCGTAATCAAATGTTATATCTTAAATTTCATGTTGAAATATACCGATATTTCCCACACTTAGAAGAGATCCATTGATAAGCTTAAAATAAGACTAGTGATAAAGGGATTGAAAGTACTACTCATATCAACACATTGCACTTTCTTTTTTGGTTATCCATACAAAAGAACTCCACAATTAAGCGTGCTTGGCTGAGAGTAGTCTTAGGACGGGTGACCTCCTAAGAAGGTTCCCGGGTGGAAATGACCCATGTTGTTCTGTGGGCCAAGTACACAGTCTGGCGAGCTATCGTGAGTGACCGCTCCCGACGACCCATGGTCTGGGCCTGGGTGTAACATGCATAATATTTGAAAGACTGAAGTGTATGAGAGGCATAGCTCTCTAAATGACCTTGGAGTACCACGTACCAATTTCTTTCGGGCAACCGAAGTGCTTTTGCCGACCCAAATACCTAGGTAACATGGGTGCATGATGTATGCCGGAGTTTGATTTTTGATCTTACAAGAAATTGATCAATTGATCTTGTCAATGAACCTATTCTCCAGGTTTCGGACATGAGTGCTGAGCTTCTCGAACGCAACCTGCAATTATTGAACCATATAGTTGACCTTTTCAAGAGTTACAGTGTCGGTAATTGGAGTTATTGCCTAGGTAAACATCCTTTTCGTCATCGACCCAAATTCCATTGACTTCGTGAGTGACAGGTTTGATCAGATATTAATAGTCAAGCAAAGTCTCGCCATTGGAAATCCCATTTGTTTGGCTTTCGGAGAGATTTTTGATTGACGACAATGGAATTCTTCCATCTTCAATCATGTTTTGTATTTCATGCTTTAGCTTAAAGCATATTTTTGTGTCACGTCTTTTGTCACGATGGTAATAACAATAGGCGTCAACATCCCAGTATTTTTAGCGACTTTCAGGTGCTGGGGAAAGAATTGGAATTATTGGTTGGAGTTTGCCTAGAGCTATCAGCCTCTCCAAAGCATAAGTGTATGTGGTTCCTATGTCGGTGAACGACCTCTGAGGACGTTCTACCTTCTTCGAAGAGGCGTCTAGGAGATTAAATGTTTTGGCGTGATCGACAACGACAAGTGTCTTTGATTTAGAGGGAGGGCCTTTGTAGCCCTTTGGTTTTACTATTTCAGCATGCCTCAAGTCATCTTCGAATCGGACCTTATCATGACCAAATCCATATAGGAGCAAAAACTCTGATATTTCATAATTGTTAGGTTCATATACCTACACTTAAGACATTTCTTAAGTCATACTAATTAACTCTTTAATTAGTTAAAAGATCTAGTTATATGCTAACTAATTAAATTGAAATGGAGAAAGAAAATGTTCCTCACATTGAGTATTATTCGGATATGGGCATAAGTACAAGATACCTTCTTGTACTTGTTACTGAGCTAGATGATTGATAAGCTATTATAACCATATTATCTCTCTTGGGTATACCCTTGATGAGACCTATATGAGACATGTCGTGCTTCATGGAATGCTCATTGAGTGACGTAGCCTGGCTATGCAATTGCCCTTTTTAAAACCCCTAGATTGTGACTGGCAGATTTAGATTTCAGTTAGTTAATTTCCTCCCTGTAGAGATCGACCCTACTTCCGCTATCTTCTTAGTTAGTAGACTTAGGATTTTACTTTTGGTGTATAACGACACGCATCAAATTTTGGCGCCGTTGCCTGAGAGGCAATTTAATTTTCTGTTTATTTATTTCTGTCTCGTCTTAAAGAATTTCTAATTCCTTAAGACTGTTCTTATTTTTCTCTCTATAGTTGTGTATGCGCAGGTCCCAAATGCTCGAATTAGTGGAAGCTGATCCGGAGCATGAAAGAACCTTCTTACGCAGAAAGAGAGGGTTAGATAAGACTGTTCAGGAGGAAGACTTGAGTACTTCTGAATCTGTCTTCGACAGTTTCATTTTCGAGGAAGATTCGACTGTTGAGACTACCATTCCAGCAAAGATGCCTAACATTGCTAGCCACTCTGAGCCCACCGCTGCATGTATACCCCAGGGATTCAAACTTACAACGGACGAAGATGGAACTTCTTTCGATCTTCGTCCGTCTTATTTCAAGCTTGTCCATCAGGATAAGTATAGGGGTGTGGCTGGGGAGGATCCGAGGAAGCATATGGAGACCTTTGCTGACTACTGTTCTTCTATTCCGGTTTCTAAAGGGGTGACAGCCGACAAGATCAAGGAGTTCTTGTTTCCTTTTTCCCTTACTGACAATGCCAAAGACTGGTTGAAGAACTTGAATAGAGAGGAACTGGGTATTACCGATTGGACCACACTCGTACTGGCTTTCTACAAGAAGTATTTTCCACCGCAGAGGACGAATGCTTTGAGGGGTCAGATTACAAATTTTAAGCAAACTACTCATGAAAATCTCTATGAGTCCTGGGATCGATTTAAGACACTAGTGAGGTCTGTTCCTCACCATGGGTTCGAACAGTGGTTTCTATGTAACCAGTTCTACAACGGGTTATACGATGATCATCGAGCTGTCTTAGATGCCGCGTCAAACGGGAGGTTCCAGAAGGAAATAGATGATGATAAGGGTTGGAAACTGATCGAGGAGATGGCAACCCATTGTGCTGAATATGGTAATCCGCGAAGTGGTACACGGACAATAGCCAGTATTGATTCTGAAGGTCTGGATGCTAAATTTGATAAACTAAATGCCAAACTTGACAAATGGGAGAAGCAAGCTGCAGATAACCAGCAGACGGTTCATTTGCTGCAGCGGGATGATGTGATTACTTGTGAAAGGTGTGGCGAAACTGGTCACACAGCTGTAGATTGTTTTGCTGAAAAGGAGCAAGTCTGTTCCTTTCAACAATACCGTCAAGGGGGTGGGTACTACAATCAAGGGAACATCCATCCCAATTTGAGATGGACAAGCCAGAATGTCCTAAATCCTACTCCTCCACCACAGCAGCCGACGTATCAACCGCCGCACAAGCAAGGATTTCAAAAAATCCAGTCTTCACAGCAAGCTAGTTCCTCATCTGGAGGAATTTCAGAAGTTGGGGAGCTAAAGTCGATGATACAAGCTTTAGCTATCCAAATGAGCAAATCTGATCAAGCAACGAATGCTACTATTAAGCTTTTGGAGTCGCAGATTGCTCAATTGGCGGGAGCTAGATCGACTAGGCAACCTGGCCAGTTACCGTCTCAGACTGACAAGAACAAGGAAACACTAAACATGATTACTCTGAGAAGCGGTCTCATTTATGACAAGCCTGCTGGTACAGTTGCTGATATTTCTGGTGCGCATCCCAATGTTGCGAAGGCTGTTGCTGATAATGTAATCGATCGAGAGGTTATTTTTAGTCGATCGAATGAATTGAAAGAAAAAGTGATCGATCGAGAGGTTTCTGTTGATCGATCGAGTGAAGCAGATAGCCAGTTGGTCGATCGAGAGGATTCAGTTGCTCGATCGAGTATTGTAATTGATAATACTGCTCGATCGAGCAGTTTAAGTTCTGATAATCTTCGATCGAGTGACATTGATACTCGATCGATGGGTCCTAATGAGCGAGAAGCTCGTTCGAAGGGGTTAAGCAAGCGGATGATCAACAACGCAATTGTCAAGGATATGCAACGTGGATCGCCTGACGTTCCAGTTCCGTTACCTGGTCGGTTGAAGAAGGCCAAGGTCGAGAAGGAATTTGCTCGGTTCGCTGACATTGTACGCGATCTTAAAGTGAACGTTCCTTTTGCAGACCTCCTATTAAAGGTACCCTCTTACCTGAAATTTATGCGTGAAATTCTTCTACGTAAGAGGTCAGTTGATACTGTAGAGACTGTAGCTTTGACTGAGGAATGCTCTGCGTTCCTCCAGAACAAATGGCCACCTAAACTATCCGACCCAGGTAGCTTTTCCATACCGTGTCATATAGGTACCTATCTTATAGATAACGCGTTATGTGACCTAGGAGCTAGTGTTAGCGTCTTATCTTTATCTTTAGCCAAACGGTTAGGCTTTACCAAGCTTCAGTGTACCAACATGACGGTACAAATGGCAGATAGGACCTTGTCTTGACCCTTAGGAATCATAGAGGATGTTCCTGTACAAATAGGAAGATTCTTTATACCGGTCGACTTCATAGTTTTGGACATACCTGAGGATTCTCACACTCCCATCATTTTGGGAAGACCGTTCTTGCATACTGCGCAAGCGGTTATTGATGTCGGGTTACGGACACTGACCTTTCAAATAGGTGGGGAGAATCTAGTTTTCACGCAGTCTCATGCTAGTAAGGGTCCTATGCTTGTTTCACCATGTCACGCGCTTCCCTTAGCTGATATCACACCCGATTTATTCACGCATGACAAAGCTTTGGTTCCTATCGAACCTATAGCTCCTATCTGTGATATTCCCATTGCTACCGTAACACCTCCGCCCCAGCTTGGGAGCGAATTGGAGGAACGTGCTGTTGTATGTTGCCTTACAGATCATAGAGCGGCAACATTGGAGCTGGAAAAGGGAGAGCCATGTCTGCGTGACGGTATCAAGAAGAAGTCCAAGAAGGACAAAGGAGCTCGCATGTATTCAAGTGATTCCGAAGTAGAGCTGAACCCCAAGAAATTATCGTATGTGTGGAGAAAGAAGTCGGAAATTACCGCAGCTGAGGGTAATTCCGCAAGTCAAAGGCCCGAGGGTGGCCTTGTCATGAAACTGTTTGGTTGTTAGCCGGGTTTGCAACCCCGTGCAAATTGTAAATAACAATTTATTGTGTTTTCGTTAGACAATTAGACAACTAGATTATTTACTTAGATTAGACGTTAGATTATAATCCGTAGTTTAGATAAACAATTTATTTTTTCCTGTTAGACAATTTTTGGTATTTTTTTTTTGGGTTTCGTGTTGTATCATTTTTGCAGGAAAAAGAAGCGGAAATCAAATTGCTGAAAGTCAAAGGCTATGCAAATAGGAAAATCATTCGATCGAGTACATTTCTATTCGATCGAGTGACTTGGGAGAGAAAAAGAGCTCGATCGAGTAGAATTCGAATCGATTGAGGAGAATTCCATTCGATCGAGTGAAATACGGATCATCAAAAGAAGCCCACTCGATCGAGTAACTCAGACCTACTCGATCGAGCAATCCAGCCTGACAAAAGTTCTCGATCGAGTCGAATTTCTACTCGATCGACTGAACTAACCCACCCATAAAAGGGAAGCCTTCGATCCTCTTTCAATTTACTCGATCCCAATTCTATATTGTTCTTCATCTTTCGATTTCTTTTCTGCAATTTCCTACCTGCAAATCGTGATAATCCCAAATTAATTACCACTTACACCTACCCCAAGACTTTACTTTCGCAATTGATTGAAAAGCCCTCTCCCTTTCCCCTTTAATTTCGATTATTTGGAGATTCCGTGAACTAGGGTTTGTTAATTCGCTTCTTCGAATTTATCGATTAATTGCTATATTTCGGATAATTATCAACAAGTAAGTATCTCCTTCCTATTTTACTAGTTAATTCATAACCCCTTCCCCTTTTCCGATTCAATTAGGGTTAGTCATTGCTTATAGGATTAATCTAGTAAATTAGATGTTATTGATTGGTTGTTGTTGATTTCTTTGTAGCTATGGCATCAAGTTCAGTCCCAAGTAAGTCCGCGCTTCCAGAGGTTGTCGCTGAAACGACGACTGAAGCGATTCCCGCTGCTGTTGTGACTGATACTGCTGTCACAGTTACCGAGACTGCTGCTGAGACAGTCTCCACGGAGCACACTGAGGCTCTGATTCCTGCCACGGTCACTGCTGAGACCGTTGTTCCAGCGACCATTGTTGAGGTCGCTCCGCCTTCTATTTCTACACTCGCTCCTAGTAAGAAGGCGTTGACCACCAGCCAGCTAGCCGCGCAGAAGCTAGCTAGTACTCGAGGACTGGCACCACCGAAGGCTCTCAAGGCTGCTAGTCAGCCATCTAGCGTGGAGTCTCTTGGGCCACTACAAAGGATGAGGGAGGTACAATTCGTTTCTAGTATTCACCGGAAACGATTATCTTATTTACTTGACTCCCTTATCCATTTGAGTCGTTTTTTGCACCGTCCCGACCAAGAGGAGCTAGGTTTATTTACTGATGTTTGTTTGTTACTTAACGGGACGGGGATGTCGGGTTTGGCCTCGATGAGGGAGTATACATATCGCGTACCTACGCTTGAGTTTTTTAGTTCTTATACTTTTGAGTCCGATATGTATGTTACCTCACCGACTAGCGCTTGCATTCATTTCCGACTCTTTAATGAGTCGCATTCGTGGACCTTAGCTAGGTTTGGGGAGGTTTTGGGTCTTTCGAGTGACGGTCTTTTAGCAGCTCCTAGGAAGCTGTTGAGCCAGGTCTGGACCGCCCTCTCTCACACACCCTACGGCACTCGTAGGGTGGCCCACGTTCACCACCCTGCACTGCGCTATTTTCTGCGACTTTTAGGAGAGTCGATTTTTGCTAGGCCAGAACCCAACAACATTAACAACACTGAGTTAGCCATCTTGGCGGGGTACCTGAACATTGATAGCGGTACCCCGTTTGTCTTGAACATCGCTTACTTAGTGGCTCTTCATTGGAAGAAGTTAGAGTCTAGGGTGTCTAGCGCCGTAGTCTGTGGCGGTCTGGTCAGTAGGATAGGCCGCCACCTTTATTCAGACTTCCCTAGGACTCACCAGCGCTTAGGACCAGGGGTCGATTTAGATATACCTGTCATGATTGGGTTTACTTGGATTACGGGCTCTGAGCGTCGGGTGTGGAAGATATGTGGTTCCACATCTGTTGTCTTACCTTGCCCTACATTGCCTTCTCTTTCACCTCTCACTACTGTGCGAGGGGTGAAACCCCCTCCCCCTGTTTACCATCTACCTTTCACCACTACACCTTCCTCTTCCACTAAGAAGAGGAAGAGAGCTTCCCCACAGGGGGAAGTTGGAGAGCCGTCGGGTTCTCAACAGGTGGGGTCGACCACTGTCACACCCCCACCTGTCACCACTCCACCTCCTGAGTCGGTTTTTCCGGCTAATTTTGTTTGTCCTCCCCTGTTTGAGGCGCCTGAGGTCATGGACCAAGGGCGTCGTGATGCTTTGCTACTTGAGATGCGCAGGGATATAGCACTGATGCGACGGGATCAGGCCTTGGCCTTTTTCCCTATCTATGAGGACCATATCCGCAGAGGGCGTTCTATTCCAGCTGGATGGCCTCACCCCTCATTCTACAGATACCCAGAGGGTGGGTATCCTTCACCATCTTCTTCTTCCTCTTCTTCTGGAGAGGAAGAAGATGAGACGCCGGCACAGAGGGCCATGAGGGAGCGTACGGAGTTGGCAGCTAGGAGGCTAGCTCAGGAGGAGGAGAGGGACCCGACGTACAGGGTAGAGGAGACAGAGGAGACGGATGGGAGTAGGTGATGTTAGCTCCCCAGTTTGATGCTGGTTTGGGGAAGCTTTGTGAGTTTTTCTGTTCCTTTTGTTTATTTTTTCCATTCTTTGTATGTTTTTCATTCATTAGGAACATGTATTAGGTTGCTTTTTCCCTTTCCCTTATATGCTGTTGTGCTATAGCCAATGAGGACATTGTCTGTTTTGGTTTGGGGAAGTGTTTTACATCCTTTTGCGTCTGCATTTGCATTTGTATTGCATTCACGTTTACAATTCATGTTAATTAGAAAAATTTGAAAAAATCAAAAAATATCACGTTTATTTTTGCATATAGTTGAGTCGGATTGGAGTCTTGTTCATGATGAAATTGCTCTACAAGTTTATTTTTTGCTTTCTTTTGCACCTTTCTTGACTTATTTAGTAAAATCGAAATAGTGAACTATTGAATTTTGTCTTGGAATTTAAATTTGATTATTAGACTTGACTCAACATTTTGGCAAACTACTTATATATTCTGAGTTTTAGAGCCTATAACTGGTGACATCTATGACCAGTTCATCAAGGAATGAGAGTAGTTACTCCCCACATCTCGTGTCATTTTCTTGTATATGAATTTTGATTTCTTATTGCCTGCACGCATTGGGTTTGTGGTCGGTATTACGTGTTTTGAGAATATTTGCATCTCCCTTTTCCTCATTTTACCCCATTAACTCCACACAAAGCCATATCTGCCTGTTGCCCTTAACTACATCCTAAACTGAGCCTACCTTTGCCGAGCTAGTTTAGTAGTCGAGGTGTATTTTACCGTTGTGTCAGTTTTGGCTCGTTATCATTGATTGGAGTGGGTTTTTTGTGAGAAAAAGAAGAGAAGTGCTTAATAGTGCCTCGATCGAGTAGATTTTAGCTCGATCGAGCAGATGTTGTTGTTTATTGCCTCGATCGAGTAACATATTCCACTCGATCGAGAGGTTTTCCCTCGCTCAGCCAAGAATGAAAAAGAAAAAAAAAGGGAAAGAAAGAAAATGAAAAAAATGAAAAAATATTTGGCTGAAGTTTTTGTTGTCTACACCTCCTTTGCTTATTATTATTTTGTCGAGGTGTTTTATGGGATTTGTGTTGTATATGCCTAGATTTGTTAAGGCATCGAGCTTAGTTTTGATAGTTGGAAGAATGGAACGAGTTCTATTACGGTTTTGTTAGGAACTAGCTTGGCTATTTACCCTCACATTTCCATTAATTGTTTTGCCCCTTCTTACCAATTAGCCTCACATTTCCATATGTTTGCAAATGTTCGGCACGTGATAGTCCTTGAACGGTGGTTATGCGTGTGTACGGTGCTTGAATCATCTTTCATATTAGTTAGCAATGCATGTTGTGTCGGTCATAGTCTAGGTGAGTGACTATATTTTCTTCTCTCTTTCTTATACATATTTACTTACCATTTGCTTGTTGAGAGAAGAGTGACCCGTGAGAGTCCGAATTTGGTTGAGTCTTGCAAGGTCGAAAGTCTAATTTATTTCAAAGATTGTATAAATTCGTTTACTTTTGTATTAAGCTTTGTAGCGATTGAATGAGTGCATTGAACTGTTTAATATTGACTTGTAGCTAGCTCTGAGACTTGCTCCATTCCCCTAGGTTTATTTTGTTCCATTTAGCTGCATTTAGTTTGCTTGAGGACAAGCAAAGGTTTAGTTTGGGGAAGTTTGATGCGTGTATTTTATATAGACTTTCCAGTCCATTTATGCACGCATTTCTATGTCATTTAGGGGATATTATATCACCATATGCCCCTATTTGGCTACTTTGTACTTTCATTACCATTTTGTAGGTACAAGCTGCGTAATAGCGGAAACCGAGCCGAAACAGTCCACTTTGCATGCATTTAGGAGAATGGAGGGAACGGAACAGAAGCTCTTGCATGGGGTAGCGTGAAACCGCTCGCAATCAAGTCCAAAGCCATGTCCAACGCTGCATGATAGGCCAGAAGACCTCGATCGACTATATATTTGATCGATCGACGAGAGTTGAAGGAAGGAAGACTCGATCGAGCTATATCTCTGCTCGATCGAGTAGAAGTTGTAGAAGAGTTGCTCGATCGAGTGGGTGAAGTCCTCGATCGACCAATATCCTAGAATAAAAGCCTCGATCGAAGGGTATTTTCCCTCGATCGAGTGGATCCTATCACGGGCCTTAAGTCCGTAGACTAATTAGGGTTTAGAGTCGTGTTATGCACTATTTAAGACTCTTATTTGTCGTCATTAGGATCATTCAGAATTATTATCACTAATCATATTTACTTAGCATAAAACAATAGTTTCTGAACTTTACCTTTAGTTTACATTCGGGTTATTATCGACGTGGATTGTTCTCTACGCCGGATTGCAAAGATTGTAAACTTCCTTTCTCTCTTTTATTCTTACCTTTGTTTTAATCTTAATTACTGTTTACTCTTCTTAATTACTGCGTTGTTATTGTTCATGCTTGTTAATTACGATTATATTATGTCTGATGTCATATGTTCAATCGTCTTTATTGGTAGCATCGTTAATAGCATGAGTAGCTAATTCCCTTGTATGTTAGGATGAGGAAAACTGTAGTAAAGACATGTTAGGATAGACTATTTTAGTTAGTCTTGAATATGAGAATCAGTCTAAGCAATTTAATTGAGGTTAGTCGAATGAGTGCACGCAGAAGACTAGCTATATAGTTAACCCCAACCTGGATCGAGAGATTGGAAGGGAAAGGCTTGCTTAGAATTGATAGGTGACTCCTAAGAGGATGAGAGTTAATTAGGAAAATCCCTAGGGTGGTTTGAGACCGAGAGGAGAAAACCATTGCCCTTCTCATTGATAGATTGACTGACTTAGTTGACCCGTAGATGCCGATATTGCAGTGGACCGAATCCTAGCATATTCTTCCTTTATCTGATTTATTTCATATTAATTTCTACCTTTATTTCTCTTCCTTTAATCTTATTTAGTTTAGTTAAAACCATTTCAAAACCCCTAGATTGTTACTGGCAGATTTAGATTTCAGTTGGTTAATTTCCTCCCTGTGGAGATCGACCCTACTTCCGCTATCTTCTTAGTTAGTAGACTTAGGCTTTTATTTTTGGTGTATAACGGCATGCATAAATAGCCACCCCTTCCAGAATAGGATCTGGTATGAGAATAGTTTCCCTTCTTATAGGTAGAGTTACCTCCACCCTCACTGGTCGCCTTTCTCTTCCCACCTTCCATTGCCTCCCTAGCCTTCTTTCTCATCACCGCCAACCTCTCAGCCTGCCATGCCTTATCATAGGCCTCCTTAAGAGCAATAGCCAATGGCACTGGTAGCTTATTCATGACCCTAAACACCAAGCCCTTCAAGAACTTCACAACTAAGGCCTTCTAACCCATTTTGTCGGCATAGCTTGCCAACTCAGTGAACTTATTGTAGTACTCAGTCACTGTCATCTCCTCAGTCATCTGGAAGACCTCAAAGTCAGATCCCATCTTCCCCCTCACATGCTGAGGTACGAACTCCAATCTCATCTCCGCCTTGAAATATCTCCAAGGGATTTCTTGCTCTCCTTCACCAACATAGTAGTCTTTGATTGCTTCCCTATCTCTGAACCACCACTTGCCCGCATGACCCCGCAGGTAGAATGCACCTTGCTCCACACATAGATGCGCTGGACAGTCGACCACCTAAAAATACTCTCCATCTCGCGATGCCAGTCATCAAGTAGATGTGGCGCGCCTGTACCCTCAAAGGTAATGGGTCGATGATGAGCAATGGCACTGCTGATTGCAGTAGCACTAACTACCACCTCCCGATTACTACCCACTTTCTTAAGGGCTTCAGTGAGCGCCTTATTCTGCTCAACGAGTCTGGCCACCTCTTCAGCACTAAACTCCGAAGTGGCCGCTTACGCACAAGCTTTGGTTGTAGGCATTATATCTTCAATAAGAATGGCAAACATAAGCACAAGCCTGCGGCCAAAACAGACAACGGTCCTGACATAAGAACACTCGGTCGAGTGAAAGAATCCACTCGGTCGAGTCGACCATACTCGGTCGAGTCCAAAACGGCACTCGGTCGAGTCACACATATTCGGTCGAGTGTTAACATACGCTCGGTCGATTGACTCAGATCAGCATACTCCCAAAATATTCAGGGATTTCTACTCGGTCGAGGCATAATGGTACTCGGTCGAGTCTCTAATACTCGGCCAAGTGTCACTATGCGCTCGGTCGAGTCTCCATTACGCAAAACATAACATTCACACGACTACTCCCACACTCGATCGAATTTCAAGTACTCAGTCGAGTAGCCCCTACTCGGTCGAGTACACTGCCCCACTCGGTCGAGTCATGCAATTATTCCGTCCCCAAACAGCATTTATCAAGTATAATATCATCAAACATCAACATATATGCCCATATTCATCTTGCATGCATAAATTCATATAACTCACATTTTCGCACACGATCATATAAACACATGTAACTCAGAGCGTATCATGATTGATAATAACAATGCCAAGAATCTTATATCAAGTTGTCTCCTTAAACGTATATTACATGCTCGGGACTACAGTCACATTTACATGCTCATAATCATCACGTTATCATGCCAACGTTCACCATTCTATAAATCATTCTTTTAATACAAGTTCAACTCATTGTAATTCATACTTACATATAACCACATCACATCTCATGCATTAAAAATGCCAACTCATGTGAAACACACATACATCAACTCATCTCCACTCCATTCTACATCTCCTTCATGTCACTTATCCTCAACAACAACATATGAACAAGTATTAAATGCACATAACGTCCCGACACTTCCCAAGGTGACCAAGTAAAAGCTATAGGGGCAAAAATGCGATTTCAGGACGTCTCCTGAATCTTTGCGGTAGCTCTTTATGACTCCTACCCGGGTTCATTTTGTTAGACGCTCTTAGTTCATTAGGTTCATTGGTTTTAAGTTCCAAAATCGATCGCTTTGATACCAGTTTGTAACACCCTCATATACCAAGGTGCCTTACAAGACTCCCTTAGCACATGGGAATGCTACCATCTCGGTTGCCCGAGGTAGTAAGCATCACAACAAGCAATAAAGAAATGACATTTATTAAATAGATGTTTAAAGGTGATTACATAATCAAAGCAGAAGGCATACCATCTGACCAAATACCAGATCCATAATAATATTAATATGCCAACACTGAAAACAATGATTAAATCGACTACGAGTTCAAGACTCCAACTGACACCCCAAACTGACACGCGGAATCTAGACTCATCGGTGATCCCATCCTCGATCCCACGCTACGCTAATGATTACTTGCGATCACCTGCTCACCATCCCACAATGGATCACAACAGTTTTGTAAAATAGTAGAAGGGTCAATATATGCTTACACTGACCAACGTATACGATAGTCACAAGGGACCAGAGAAACCAGAGGCCCACCGCAGCGATCATCTCAGTAGACTCAGGTTACCAGTCTGCTCTACAAAACCACCAATTAACCCTACACCGCAGCCACAACGTCGAACTTCCATCTCGCCATAGCAAGATAACCCGGAACATTAATGTGCACATCCCCCACGCGGCGGGATAACCACGTGGGCAAACTCAGGGTGTGATCCGTCTCCCAACGGAATCAGCAACCATAGTAACTATCACAAACACCCCAAACTCCATCATCGTCACCGCAGTAACCATCATCAATATCAATAATCACAACATCATCAATAATAGTCTCGTCACAATAGTGACTAACAACATCATCACACATCAAGTATCACAAATAACAAATCAATAATCCCATGCCATCAATTAGCATAAACAAATACTGAGTAGAAAACCCTACCTTTTAGCAAATTCCGTTAGCAAGTCAAGGACTCAAAAGTACTCCACTAAGAATTCCATCCCTATACAATTACAAAAACATAATCAACTACACTTCCCTCTTCTTCAAATCAATTAGGGAAAATCAATATCACATAAACAATGTAAGTCAATTGCAAACGAGAATACTTACTTCGAGGATCGACCAACGAGACAAAAGCTTAGATCTGGCACGAGATGATGAAAGGTTGTTGAGGAGATTTGAGAGAGAGTTAAAGGTTTAGGGTTTGTGATTAAGAAACGTAAAAGTAAACTATGAAATTTAACTCCTCCTTATTAACCTTTAATCACTCATCCGATAACCACTAATCTCCGTCGTACTCGGTCGAGTACGACTTACTTGGTCGAGTGACAATGTCACTCGGCCGACTACCCATAATCAGAATACCACAAAAATCACCAGCCAAGCTTACTCGGTCTAGTAGCCTACACTCGGCCGAGTACACCATGTACTCGGTCGAGTAAACCCTACTCGGTAGAGCCCCCTAATACCCATAAATACGAAGTATTATACCAAGTTGCTTCAGTAGCGTCGTCTCTCTATTTTTGGTCTTGCGCACTTTTCAGTCCAAGATCTCCTTTGGCATTTCAACATAAGGGAGTGCCTCATCCAGCTCAATTGTCTCAGCTTCAAAAACATGAGATGAGTCACTCACATACTTCCTCATCTTGCCTCTCTTCCCAAATCTCATCACCCCACGCATAGGTGACACCTTCAAAAGGACTTTGTCACCCACCTGAAACTCATCTTCCCGATGATGAAGATCTGCATAGCTCTTCTGGCGATCCTGCGCTGCTTTCATCTTCTGACGAATCAACTTTACTTGCTCGATCATGTCCTGAACCATCTGGGGTTCAAGAACTATCGCCTCAGAACTGTCGTCCCAAAAAACCGGACTCCTACATCTCCTCCCATATATAGCCTCAAACGGTGCCTTTCCAATACTAGAATGATAGCTGTTGTTGTAGGAGAACTCTATCAAATCTAGCTTATCTTTCCATCTCCCATAAAAAGATAACACACAAGCCCTCACAATATCCTCTAACGTCTTGATCATCCTCTCCGTCTGGCCATCCGTCGCAGGATGTATTGTTTTACTCATCTTCAATGTCGTCCCCATCAACTCTTGCGGCTCCTTCCAGAATTTAGAAATGAACCTCGCTTCACGGTCAGAAACTATATCACTCGGCACCACATGCAGCTTCACCACATGCTTCCTATAAGCGAACGCGAGCTCAATCTTGCTCCAAGTATCCTTCATCGGCACAAAATGGGCGGACTTGGTCAACCAACTCACAATCTCCCAAATCATGTTGTTCCCCTTCTGCGATCTTGGAAGTCCCACCACAAAGTCCATGGATATAGACTCCTATTTCCAGTCCGGTACTTCTAAAGACTGAATCTTACCCCGCGGTCTTCTTTGTTCCCCTTTGACTCGCTGACATACCAAAAATCTAGCAACAAAGTCAGCTACCTCTTTCTTCATTCGCGGCCACCATAAGGTCTTTTTCAGGTCTTTGTATAACTAATCCCCGTCCGGATGAACCGAATAAGGAGTGCAATGAGTCTCAGTCAAAATCACTTTCTTCAACTCTGGATCGCTCGACACACATTATCGACCCTCGAACCTTAAGCTCCTGTCACCATGAATTGAAAATTTAGGAGTAGTACCCTCCTCTAATCCCTTTCTCAATAGCTGAATCTTCGGTTCCTCTAACTGCATCTCCCTTTCTAATCACATGAATCCCCATCTTTGCTACCTCATCTCTCAATCTCATCAAAGACGTCGCCGTGCCCAAAGAATGTACACTCTTCCGACTTAACGCATCAACAACTACATCCGTCTTACCCTCATGGTAGATGATCTCCATATCATAATCCTCAATCAGCTCTATCCACCGCCGTTGCCTCATATTCAGCTCCTTCTAGGTATAAATGTACTTCAGACTCTTATGGTTCGAAAACACCTTAAAACTGGCACCATATAAATAGTGCCTCCAAATCTTCACCGCGAACACCACCTCACCCAACTTAAGATCGTGGGTGGGGTAGTTATCCTCATAAGGCTTCATCTGTCTTGAACGCATAAGCAATCACCTTCCCATTTTGCATCAACACAGACCCAAGCCACACTTCGATGCATACATAAACACCTCAAAACTTTCGCTCCCCTCAGGTAATGCCAAAAAAGGAGTTGGGGTCAAACGCTCCTTTAAGGTTTGGACCGCTGTTTCACAACTCTCATCCCAAAAAAACTTGTTCTTCTTCCTCATCAATGCCGTCATAGTTCTAGCTATTCCCGATAAGTCCTTCACGAACCATCTATAATACCCCGCCAAACCCAAAAAGCTCTTCACCTCAACCACATTCTTGGGGTGAGTGTCCTCAACAATAGTGCGATCACATAATTAAATCTCAATAAAAAGAATACAAAGGGATGATGAATATTATAGTCAACTAGTCAACATAAATCGGTAATGATTGGCTCAATAGAGTTTGACGTTACTGTCGTATGACGGTGGTGTTCAGTTGATCCCTGAGGTCACACCTAAAGGACAATCCCCTAATCATGTACATTAATTAATTGTATAGCGATACAAATTAATTAATCCCTTAAATTGAACCAAGTTTAAATAGTATGTGAGAAATATATCTTATTGTAATATGATTAAATAAGATTCATTTTAGTAATTTAATTATTATATTACTAAGAATGCATTATGTTTATGAAACATTTGAGATAAGCAAAATTTGTTGATTATAATTACAAATTGTTGTAGATTATATTAACCAAATATGAGATGACCCATTTTATTTACATGTAATTATAAAATGTGACTTAGAATGTTAAGTCTAATTTATTTGTAATGAAATTGCATTTAAATTGGTTAAATGCACATTTATAAGCAAAGATTACATGTTACATGTCACATATCACATATGTGACAAATGACAAAATGCAAAAATAAAATGGACACCCATTTTACAATGGGTGCACCGGTTTTTGGTAGTGTACAAAGAGGGTGATTTTTGTGTATTATTCTAATTAAGAAATAGACATAATCATTGCACAAAAACTATTACCAACACTCAACCTTTCTTGTTAAGAACAATTGAAAGGCAACACTCCACCCATGTGGTGTAGTGGCCGGTCCATGTGAGCCAAACAAGAGGACAAGTTTCCTCTTATAAAACTCATATCATCTCATTATTCATTCATTCATGCAAAATTCACTTATCTATCTAATTTTTCTCCACCTTCTCACTAAAACTTAAGAAGTACTAAAACTTGAAGTTCATATTTCTAATAACATTACTAGTGTAGTAATAAGAGGTTATTAGATTTATTTTAAGGGAGACTACATTTTATACTAGTGTAGTATTTTGTAGAGATTAAGGGTTGTCTTGGGTGCTACTAATTGGAGAGTTTATACTTTGAAACTTGGAAGATCATCCTCATATTACTAGCTCAAGAACAATATTTGAAAGGAGTTCAAATATTGTGCCCATATTTTCATAATCAATGTAAGAAATTGTTCTTTACTTATCATTTTGTTATGCATGCATAAGGTCCATATAGTTTAAGAGTAAACTATTAATTATATGATATTAGAAATGTCTAATATCGAGTTTAAGGAACTTACAAGCGGTATCAAGAGCTTTGGTTGTTGCATGCATAATCGATTTATAGTTTTTTCGAGTTAATGTAACTTAAAGAAAACTAGTAAGTTGTGTTTTATGAGATAAAATCCACAGAGTCATTTTCATGTCAATATATTCTTGTACTAATATAATTTTAGGTCATTTTAATGATTTATGGAAATTTATATTGCTCAAATATGATTTTTAGTGTTTTTATTAAATTTCAATGAGTAAAATGATGTTTAAAATGCTAAAATTAGTTAGACTTATCTTCTGAATATGAAAGTTTTACATAATATCACACATGCATTTTACTTTCTGTATGTAAAAGTTCGTGTGAAATGGACTTGTTTCTCATAATTTATGATTTTTATATGATAAAATGAAATAAATAAAGGTCAAATGTTTAAAAATAATTCCTCTTTGAATCTGACTATGAGATTTTAGTATGTTGTCACATGCATGTTTTCCTGTCAGACTGGAAAACTTCAAAGTGATGTGATTTGTCTAGCAGGATTTATGAATTTTTAATATAAAAATGGCATAAATAGGGACTTATTTAGCAAATATAGCTAAAATAAATTTCATGTCATGAGAAAATTATTACTGGTTGCTTAAATGTCCTAAATTTAAGATCTAAATTTGAAAGTTTAATATGATTAATTTTCGCATGCTTTATGTATTTTATTTGATAAAACCGATAAAGCGCAACCGATTTTTCTCAAAATAAATTCGAAATTTTTTAACCTTGATTTTTGACATTATGAGTGTCATGGAAATGTTTCAGAATGTACAAAAATTTAAAATTAAAAATTAAAAATTATTTTAATTAAATTTGGATTTATTTTATTAAAATATGATTTTAAAGTCTAATTTTGAGCAATTATATAACAACAAGTTGAATTATTGTCAAAAATAGAGTGATGACTTAAGTTTGAGGCCTAAATAAGTTGGGATAATTAACTTGGACTTAAATATGATTTAAGTACTGTTTGGTGATTTTAAAGTGTTATTATCACGCATTTCCGTAAAACCGAGTTATATATGATATAAACCGTAAAATAGGGCGATTTGGCATTTAATATGAGCACGTTTTTACATATTATAATGCTGCATTTTTATATATGAATGTCATATTTTGGTTTATGTAATTTTGAATTATGTAATTTAATCCTTGTATGACCTTAGTTTTAATCGATATTGCCCGAAATGTAAGGGAATATTGATTCGCTTGTAATTTAATGTGATCTCGTATCACTTTTATTGTATTATTTTATTTTAAAAATGTATAATAGGAAATTATTGTAATTTTATTATATAATTTGTAATTATTTGTAATACCGGAGTTTCCCAAAGACGGTGCCATTTGAAAAGGAGTTCCGAGAGAGACGGTGACCTTGGGAGGCGTGCTTATGAAGTTCAAGGGACCAAAGGAGTTAGTTTCCGAATTTGTAATAGAATATATGATTTTCTATTCTAGGAAAGGCCATACTAGGAGTTTTACTTTATGCTTGCATTTTATTTAATATATTTGCATGCATTGCCAAATCGCCATAACATGACATGCATATTTTATCGAGTATTCGACCGTGTCAATTAAAATTATCGTTAATTCATCGATTTAGTTCACTTAAACGAGATAGATAATAAATTGACATGACCTCTCATAATAAATAATTGAGATCAAGCCTTACCAAATAATAGAGCCCATGAATCCCAATTTCGCAAGGAAGTAGGCTCGGCTCACCGGGGTGCTAAACTTGTTGTTGGAGCTAGTGTCCTCCACAGTTAGTGTGATAACATGAATAAATCTCTTACAGGTTCACAGGGTATACTTAGTATTCTTATCAGTTGATTAACGTTTATCGATAACGGTTGGCTTGCTAGGAGTTTGACGTTATTGTCATTTTAATGGCGGTGATCAACTGGTCCCTAAAAGTCACACCTAAAGGATGTGTCTGAGAGATTTGATTATATGAATAATATAATCATATCGATGCCTTATTATATGATTAAAAGGTTAGTCGATGTATATGACTAAAAGGTTAGTCAATGTAATGATGATACGATTATTTAATAACGATTAAATAACATTAGCTGAGACGAATCAAATGTAATTCGTAATTGAATATAAACCGTTATATTTAATCAATGTATATAATATAAGCTTAAACGAATTAAAATGTTAATTCGTAATTAAACATAATATGTTATATTTAATTAACAAATTATAAATATACGGATATTTATAGTTGACGTATATATTATATTACATGCTAATATAACCGAAAAAGGAAGGAGAAAATAGTCTTTTCTTCTCTTGATTTTTCGGCTAATAAGAGATAAAAATAAGAGAAAATATCTCCTATTATTCTTTTATGGTAACTAGGTCAAAAACCCTAATAACAAGAGTAGTAAAAAGAGGAGAGACTCCTCCTTCTACCCGGGGAGGCACACGGCCGAAACAGTAGAGAGCAACAAGAAAAATACAGATTTTTCTCTCTAATTCTCTCTATCATTCATCATCACACAAAAGAAAAATTAGCAGTAACTTTTCTTTAAAATTCTAGCACAAGCAAGGCATATCTCGGAGCATCTTGGTGCAGCAATTAGGAGAATATCGATTTCGATATTGTTCATAGGCCGAATTTGCTAGGACCAAAGGTTAATTCTAAATTCCTATAATTTTATATTATGCAATTCATTTATGACTCGTAATTCATATACTATAGTTTCGTTATAATCCGTAATTTCATGACGAAATATACCGATATTTCTCACAAGTGGTATCAGAGCGTAGGGCTACGGAATTATTTTATATGTTTTTCATAATTGATGAAATATAAGATTAGGATTATTTTTTTGTTTTTGTTTTCTGCTGAGAAAAAAAATAAAAAAAATTTTTGTTTGTATTGTTCACGGTACTGTTCATCCGTGAAAAAGAAAAAAAAAATTTTTTTTTGCCTTGTTTTTCCATTTTCATTCATTATAATTGTTGTTTTAAATAGTTAAGACGATAACATGATGAATTTGTATTTGTTTTGATTTAATAAGGATTAAAATAAAATTTAAATGGAAATCGATTTGAATGTTCATTGCTATATATTTTTCAGTATTCATTGATTTAGATATTCTTTTTAAATTGTTAAATTGAATCATCTAGTTTGTATCGATGTTTAATAATGATTAGATGTTGATAATTTGTACCGATCTTGAAAATATTAGTAACATCAAATTGAAATGTATATTTAAAAAAAAAAAAAAAAAATTTCGTGGCTGCCAAAAGAAAAAGAAAAAAAAAAAAACTGTTTCGTTTTTTTTTAAATTTTGGTTGAAAGTTTTTGTTATTATTCATTATAATGATAATGTTTCGTTTATTGTTGTGAAGAAGTTCACAATAATTGGATACCCAATTATTTGAAAGAGGTTTAAAATAATGTTGTATTAATTCATGTTAATGAATATGAATTAAAATTGGATTATCTTTGATGTAATTTTGAGATCTCGAATCTCCATTTTATTTTTCATTAAATTATGTTTTTTTTAAAATTAGAATGTAAATAGGTTTATATTTTGTAATTTATTAAATGTATTTTGAGAAGACTAAAGATGGAGATCGGATTGCTCACTCCCGCTACATGGACCAAGATGGAACATCAAGACAAGCTTCTCGGGTCCAAATGGGTTGGATTCCAAAGTTGTATTTTTGTTCATTTTGGTAGATAGGCCACACTAGGACTTTGTAATTTTTTTTTTTATGTATTTTTCCGTTCTTGTTGCTTTTTCATCACATGATAGTTAGTGCATCATATTCCGCCTAAACCAAACCACCTACTACTAAAATGCATGAAAATTGACTCATATAGTTTGAATGTTAGTTATCATGGACATAAAGATGTCACTCGAATTTAAGCCATCATTTTAGTTTATTCATTCTCGCATGCTAGATATTAGTTCACAAAATTGAATTAAAATAAAATTGATGGGATCTTCCTCTAAACCTAAAATTGAGACTAGTCATTATAGGCCAAACTACTATGAATCCCTACTTCGTCGGTAGGCATATAGGACCTTATTCTCCATATGATCCCTTCTACGTTGGGTAAGTAGTGTGTGTTGACCTATTTTATCTCAACATTATAGTCCGAAGAGTTTCTCGTGATTATGATGGCCTAAAGATAGAATTTAGAGAAATTTATCGACCAAGAATTCTAAAGGTAGAATTAGCCAAAAGGTTGGCTTATCAATTTACAGATAATTGAGTCTTGGGATCATTTATATAATTCTTGAGGGAGGTCAATTGTATAAATGCTCGAGTCTTTGCATTAAAACAAATTTTGCACTAGACTTAAATTCAAATCGATGATTATGCTTATTATGGTTTTTCTTCTTTTTCAGAGTAGAACTCGTTTATATTGATAATACTGCATATAACAAATGGCTGGAAATACTGATATCCCTATGCCAAGTGTGTGTGAAATATCGGTATACTTCCCTTTAAATAATTCGGATTATAATGAAATTATAACTATATGAATTTCTAGTCATAAATGAAATTGCATAATATAAAACAAGATATTAAGAAATAACCTTCGGTCCTAGTAAAAGGCCTAAGAACAAATACCAAAGTAGGTATTCTCCTAATCGTTGCACCCAAGATGGTTCAAGAAATGCCTTCGTCGTGCTAGAACGAATACCCAAAATTACTTCTAATTTTGTGTGTATATTGATGATGAATATGAAGATGAATAAGAGAGTTAAAAATCAGAATTATTCTTCTCTTTTCACTCTTGTGTGTGCCGTGAGATTGTAGGAGGAAATTAGGGTTTTTTTTTCCCTTATATTGCTACCTACTCTAACCGTGAGATCAAGAGGAAAGAAGGAAAAAATTCTTTTGTTTCCTTATTTCTTTCAACCTATATTAGGTAGTTATTCTCACATTTAATATGTACATAATGTAATATGTATTCTAATTATTACTAGTAATGGACCGTCACATAAACCGAGTAATGCCGGACCAATACACTATAATAATATCGTGTAATACATATCCGCCAACTTAAATATAACAGTTTACATTTTGTTTAGACCAACATTATATACATGGATTAAATATAACATTTTATATTCAATTACCAGCTAACATTATTTAATCGTTATTAAATAATTGTATCATAATCACATTGACTAAGCTTTTAGTCAAATACATCGACTAACCTTTTAGTCATTTAATAAGGCATCAATATGATTATTTTCTCAAATAATCACATCTCTCAAACACATCCTTTAGGTGTGACTTTTAGGGATCAGTTGATCACCGCCATCTGTATGACAATAACGTCAAACTTATCTATCAAGCCAACCGTTATCGATAAACGTTAATCAACTGATTATAATACAAAGTATACCCTGTGAACCTTAGCTGTTATCACACTAACTGTGGAGGACACTAGCTCCAACAATCTCCCACTTGTCCTTACAAGCGTATGTGCGATAACCGATTCTCATATCCTTAAATTCTCCCACTCAATGTAAAACAATTTGCAAAGTCCGCATTCACAAAGGTCGTATTTTACAAGTGATCAGTATCAAGAGTGGTTTTCCCGACTAGAGAGTAACTCAACTGATAAACGAATCATTATTCGAGCATGGCCATGCATTTCAGTTACTACTCCTCGAGTGGCCCTGAGAAATAACAAAACCTGATAAAGTGTTGGATATTTTCCTCAACTCGAATCCTGCAGATGTAAGCACAGTATGAAATGACCCAGTAAAAATCTGCTTGGCCTCCTGTTACGGTCGACCGTGAGAAAGAAACCAAAGTCACCCAAAAACTGCCTTAATCTCAAGAGACAGTCGATAGTCAAAAGAATCGACTCTAGGAACACTATGGACGTCCAAGCCACGTCCTGGCACCGAATGTTGTTAAACATTTAGGAATCCATAACGTCGTCACGAATTACAATGTCCTACGAGGTATCCTTATAACTCGTATTTGTGATCGATCAGTCAACAGTTTGACTTATGGCTCGTTGAACCCACCATCAATCGACTCAACAATATAATAGCCAGAGTTATCAGCTCATGTAGGCGATTACGGACCAAAACACATATCATGTTATTCAGTTCACTTTGTGGTGTTCAATGTTGTCCATACAATCCACATGAAAAACAAAATATGAAAACAATACGATGAAGTTATTATTAGTATATGAAAAAGATGTATCTAATTCATACAAACAGCTAATACAACTCAGGAACACGTTTAATTCCCATGGAAGTAACGTGCCCTACATGCTTATCATGTCTTAAGGGTTTAGTGAGAGGATCTGCTATGTTATCATCCGTAGCAATCTTGTCTATCACTATCTCCTTTTGCTCCACGTAATCTTTGATCATGTAAGCCTTCCGAAGTACATGTCTAAATTTTGTTGCTAGACTTAGGCTCCTTAGCCTGGAAGATGGCACATCTATTATCACAATAGATGGTGATCGGGTCATTCGAACTAGGAACTATGGCAAGTCCTTGTAAGAATTGACGCATCCATATAGCTTCCTTTGCAGCCTCTAAGGCGGCATAGTACTCGGACTCAGTCGTAGAATCTGCTATAACACTCTGCTTGGAGCTTTTCCAGCTGACCGCAGCGCCATTATGAGTAAATACGAATCCAGACTGAGATTTCGAGTCATCCCGATCCGTTTGGAAGCTAGCATCTGCGTAACCGGTTGCGCAAAGCTCAGTCTCTCCTCCATAAGTCAATACCCAATCCTTAGTCCTCCGTAGGTACTTAAGGATATTTTTAACAGTCATCCAGTGTGTTTCACCTGGATTGCCTTGGTACCGACTGGTCATACACAAAGCATATGCCACGTCTAGACGTGTGCATATCATGCATACATGATCGATCCTATAGCTGATGCATAAGGAATTCGACTCATGCGCTTGACCTCTTCAGATGTCTTAGGTGCCTGAGCTTTACTCAAATGCATCCCAGACGTCATTGGAAGATACCCCTTCTTGGAGTTGGTCATGCTGAACCTTTCAAGAATCTTATCTATATAAGATTCCTGACTGAGTGATAACATCCGTCGTGATCTATCTCTGTAGATAAGGATTGCCAATATGCGCTGTGCCTCGCCCAGATCTTTCATCTGGAAATGGTTCTTTAACCATACCTTAACCGAAGATAAGAGAGGAATATCATTCCCTATCAAGAGTATGTCATCGACATACAATATCAAGAAAACGATTTTACTCCCACTCGACTTGACATATAAGCATGGTTCCTCAACCGATCGAGTGAAACCATTCTCTTTTATGACTTGGTCGAAACGATGATTCCAACTCCGAGAAGGTTGCTTAAGTCCATAAATAGAACGCTTAAGCTTGCACACTTTCTTAGGATTTTTAGGGTCAATGAAACCTTCGGGTTGTACCATGTACAACTCCTCCTCCAAATAACCGTTTAAGAAGGCGGTTTTCACGTCCATCTGCCAAATTTCATAGTCATGAAAAGCGGCAATCGCTAAGATTATCCGAATGGAATGTAGCATGATTACGGGTGAAAAAATTCATCATAATGCAATACTTGCACTTGAGTGAAACCTTTTGCCACTAGTCGTGCCTTATAGGTGTCTGGTTGTCCCTCTACGGAATGCTTTATCTTGTAAAGCCATTTGCACTGAAGAGGCCGAACCTTATCAGGCAAATCAACCAGATCCCATACGTCATTCTCATACATAGAGTCCATCTCGGATTGCATGACCTCAAGCCATAGCTTTGAGTCGGAACAGGTCATGGCTCCTTTATAGGTAGCGGGTTTGTTACTCTCTAGGAGCAAAACATCGTCTCTATCGTTCTCCTCGACCATACCAATGTATCTGTCTGGAGGTATGGAGACTCTACCCGACCTTCTAGGTTCCTCAAGAATATTAACCGCAGCAGAAGATGAAGGAACATCTTCCTCCATCGGTTACTCGGTTGTTGGTTCTTGAATCTTCGACAGATCGAAGTTTCTATCACTCGTCTTGTTCTCGAGAAATTCTTTCTCTAGAAACATCGCACTAGCCGCAACAAAAACACGTTGTTCGGTTGGCGAATAAAAGTAATGACCAAACATTCCTTTTGGATAACCAATAAAGTATGTCTTGACCGATCGCGGGCCGAGCTTATCCTCGTGTCTCCACTTGACATAAGCCTCGCAGCCCCAAACCCGAATAAAGGACAAGTTAGGGACTGTTCCCTTCCACATTTCAAATGGAGTCTTGTCAACAGCTTTAGACGGACTTCGGTTAAGTATAAGAGCAGCTGACAAAAGAGCATAGCCCCACAATGAATCAGGCACTACCGTGTGACTCATCATGGATCAAACCATATCAAGTAATGTTCGATTTATCCGTTCGGACACACCATTTAATTGAGGTGTTCCAGGTGGAGTTAACTGTAGTACGACACCACAGTTTTTAAGGTGTTGATCAAACTCATTCGAAAGATATTCGCCACCGCGATCTGAACGTAGTGCTTTAATCTTTCTACCCAGCTGGTTTTCAACCTTATTCTGCTATTCCTTGAACTTATCAAAGGACTCACTTTTGTGCTTCATTAAGTAGACATATCCATATCTACTCAAATCGTCTGTGAAAGTGATAAAATATCTATAGCCATCTCTAGCGTTGATTGACATAGGTCCACACACATCAGTATGTATGAGTCCTAATAGGTCAGCAACGCGCATTCCAACACCTTTGAAGGAAATTCGAGTCATTTTGCCTATGAGACATGATTCACACGTGCCAAATGATTCATAGTCAAATGGGGAGATAGTCCCATTGTCAATGAGTTTCTTCACGCGTTTTTCATTTATGTGTCCCATACGGCAATGTCATAGATAGGTTTGATCTTTGTCACCAACCTTTACCTTTTTATTACTCACATGCAATATATCTGTGGTTTGATCTAAAACATAAATCCCATTCATGGAAACTGCTTTACCATAAATCATTTCGTTAAAAGAGAAAATACATCTATTATCCTTTATTACAAATGAAAAACCGTCCTTATCGAGTACGGAAACAGAAATAATGTTTTTAGATAAACTGGGTACATAGTAACAGTTATTTAAAAATAACTCAAATCCACTCGGGAGTTGGATTACATATGTTCCCACTGAAACGGCAACTACTCTTGCTCCATTCCCCACTCGCAGGTCCACATCACCCTTTTTGAGAGTTTTGATGTTTCTTAGGCCCTGCAAATGATTACACAGATGAGAACCACAACCAGTATCAAGTACCCAAGTTCCGAAACTTGCATGGTTAATCTCAATCATATGAATAAAAGATGACATACCAACAGGCGTGACGCGGCCTGCTTTTACGTCTTCAGCATACACGGGACAGTTCCGCCTCCAATGCCCAGTCTTGTGGCAATGGTGGCACTCCATGTTTTCTTTGCTCTTTGTCTTGCCTTGTGAGCTACTGCTAGTCTCACCAAGCCCACTCTTGCCCTTTCCTGGCTTCTTGAACTTCGGCTTCCCTACAGCTAGGTCGGCCTGAGCCTTGCCCTTACCCTTACCCTTGTTTGCAATCATGAGAACGTCCTGCTTCAGGCTGCCACTCAATTTCAGATCCTTCTCAGTCTGTATGAGAAGTGAGTGTAGCTGATGAGGATTTCTCTTCAAATCATTCATGTAGTAATTTGCCCTGAATTGGGCAAAACCATCATGGTGTGAATGAAGCATGCGGTCAATGACCACGCTCTCTTTGATTTTGCAATCAAGTGCCTCCAGTTTTTCGAGATTCTCGATCATATCGAGAATGTGTGGGCTAACCGGTTGGCCCTTCTGGAGTTTCGCCTCAAAGAAGCGAGTAATAAGCTCATACATAACAATCTTCGGTGCTTTTGAGAACTCGTTAGTGAGCGTGGTGAAAATCTTGTTTGCACCTTGGGCAATGAATCGTCTTTGCAAATTGGATTCCATTGAAAAGATGAGTACGTTCTTTATCGCACCGCCTCCATTACGAAATCACTATAAGCAAGTGATTCATGTGCTCCTACATTGGGGCCTGGGTTAGGCGGTAGTGGCTCAGTCAAGTACTTGAGCTTACCGTCAGCTATGGCAGCATTCCGTAATGAAGCCTCCCAGTCCGCAAAGTTGGACCCGTTATTCTTCAGTCGCGTGTACTGATTCATATTGTCCATGAACATCTTAAGCCAGGATTCGCGTGCGAGCGTGGCACTTGGCATATGGGCATCAGCATGTCCAGCCATTTGTTATAACAGTTTTATCGATATAAATGAATGCTACACTGCGAAAAAGGAGATAAAACATAATAAGCATTTTCATCGTTTTAATTAAGTCTAATGCAAAACCGATTAATGCGAAGACTCTTGCATTTATACAATTGACCTCCCTCAAGTATTATATAAATGATCCAAGACTCAATTTCTGTAAATTGATAAGCCAACTTCTTGGCTAATTCTACTTTTAGAATTCCTGGTCGATAAATTTCTGTATATTCTATCTTTAGTCCATCATAATCACGAGATATTACTCGGACTATAATGTTGAGGTAAAATAGGTCAACACATAATACTTACCCAAAGTAGAAGGGGTCATATAAAGAGTAAGGTCTTATATGCCTACCGACGAAGAAGGGATTCATAGCAGTTTTCCCTATAAAGACTAATCTCAATTTTAGGTTTTAGAGGAAGGTCCATCAGCTTTAATTTTATTCATTTAAGTGAACGAATGATCTAGCAATTTGAGAATGAATAATTTAAGATGATAGCTTTTAGAATTTTGAGTGACATCTGGATGTCCATGATAATTAACATACAATCTATATGAGTCAATTTTCATGCAATTAAGAAGTAGGTGGTTTGGTTTAGGCGGAATATGATGCACTAACTATCATGCAAAAGAAAAACAATAAGAACGGAAAAATGAAAAACAAAGTACAAAGTCCTAGTGTGGCCTATCCTATCAAAATAGAACAAAAATTACACTTTGGAATCCATCCTTATGGACCCTAGAAGCTTGACTTGATGTTCCATCTTGGTCCATGTAGCGGGAGTGAGCTATCCGATCTCCATCTTTGGTCTTCTCAAAAATACAATTTTTAAAATTACAAAATATAAACCTATTTACATTCTAATTTAAAAATTATAATTAAAGATTACAAAGGGGAGATTCGAGATCTCAAAATACATCAAAGACCATGTTACCATCATTACGATAACACAATCTACTAAGGCCACACTAAGCAATACAAATTACAACCTCTTGTAAAAATACCAAAATAATCCATTCATCCATTCATTCAACAAAATAAAATGCATCAACATAATAAATTAAACATTCAAGACATAATTCATTAATTATGATGATTAATTTATCCAAACCACCTTTAAAATGATCAAAATTATGTGACAATTCCTTAATTGCACACAACAATTTTAATCAACCATAATCCAATTTAATTCATATTATCGGGTATAACATAAATTAAATTCAACATTATTTTAAACCTTTTTAGGGGGTGTTTGGTTGGAGGTTTTGGAATGGATTGGAATGGATTCAATCGATTCTAGTGTTTGGTTGGAGGCTTTTGGAATGGAGTTAGATACCTAATGGATTCTAACTCCATTCCAACCCCTTGAAATCTCATACCCATATATCCATTCCATCACTCAACCAAACACTTATGAGCAAGTATGGGATTCTAACTCCATACCTCTATGATATTGGAATCCATTCCAATACGTTGAACCAAACGCCCCCTTAAAATAATAGGGTATCTATCATTGTGAACTTTTTCACAACAACAAAACAACATACATTATCTTTATAATGCAATAAACAAAAAAATTAAAATTAAAAAAATTTATTTCACTATTCATGGATGAACAGTACCCATGAACAGTAGCAGGTAAAAAAAAATTTTTTTTTTTTTTTGGTTTTAAAAAAAACAAAACAAACACAAATTAATCTTTTTAATTTGATCATGCTAATAAAACTAGATCGGTACAAACATTCAACATCTAATCATTATTAAACATTGATACAAACTAGATGATTCAAATTAACCTTTTAAAATGAATATCTAAATCATGATTAATCGATTATCTATATACCCAACTAACCATAATTGTTTTGTATATGCATACCGAAAAATTAGCAAAATGAATGTTCTTTAACATCCAAAACAAATTCCATTTTCATCTCAATTTAATCCTCATTAAATTAAAACATCAACTAATTCATTATATTATTATCTTAACACATTAAAAAAACAACATATATGAATCAAAAATGGAACCCTAAAAAAAACAAATCACGGCTAGAAAAAATACAGCAACTTTTTTTTTTTTTTTAAATTATACCAATCATTTATTGAAAAACATATAAAATAATTTCATAGCCTAAAGCTCTGATACCACTTGTGGGAAATATCGGTATACTTCCCTTTAAATTTTTCGGATTATAATGAAATTATAACTATATGAATTTCTAGTCATAAATGAAATTGCATAATATAAAACAAGAGATTAAGAAATAACCTTCGGTCCTAGTAAAAGGCCTAAGAACAAATACCAAAGTAGGTATTCTCCTAATCGTTGCACCCAAGATGGTTCAAGAAATGCCTTCGTCGTGCTAGAACGAATACCCAAAAATTACTTCTAATTTTGTGTGTATATTGATGATGAATATGAAGATGAATAAGAGAGTTAAAAATCAGAATTTTCTTTCTCTTCTTCACCCTTGTGCCGTCAAAATTAGAGTCAATTAGGGTTAGTAGAAAAACTTCTTTTTTCTCCCTATATGTGCCGTGAGATTTGGAGTAGTCTAGGGTTTTATTTTTTTTTCTTTTTATCTCACTTGTGACGTGAGAATTCAAGAGGAAAGAATCAAAAATCAAAAACCCTAGTTTCCTTATTGAACTCAACCTCTATTAGGTAGTTAGCATCTCATTTTAATATGTACATAATGTAATATGTATTCTAATTATTACTAGTAATGGACCGTCACATAAACCGAGTAATGCCAGACCAATACACTATAATAATATCGTGTAATACATATCCGCCAACTTAAATATAACAGTTTACATTTAGTTTAGACCAACATTATATACATTGATTAAATATAACATTTTATATTCAATTACCAGCTAACATTATTTAATCGTTATTAAATAATCGTATCATCATCACATTTGACTAACCTTTTAGTCATTTAATAAGGCATCAATATGATTATTTTCTCAAATAATCACATCTCTCAAACACATCCTTTAGGTGTGACTTTTAGGGATCAGTTTATCACCGCCATCTGTATGACAATAACGTCAAACTTATCTAGCAAGCCAACCCTTATCGATAAACGTTAATCAACTGATTATAATACAAAGTATACCCTGTGAACCTTAGCTGTTATCACACTAACTGTGGAGGACACTAGCTCCAACAACAACTCGGAGCTATTTTGCAAACATAATTTCCCAACATGATAATGAATAATGGACAATGACACACAAATCCTAAGAAACGAATTTTAAGGCGGGGCAAACGTAACAATCAACACATGAACCAAAACAAACATAAACATTCAATGCCAAACTTTCGACCTTGCAAGACTATAAATGTTGGATTTCCTTACGGATTTTACTCATCACACATCATAAGAAAAGGTAAGGAATTTGTAGAAATAGAAAGAATTAGTAACCCTTCCTACTCCAACTCATGAAAATACGTCTGCGATCTAGTGTGAATTGATCTCTATCGACCGTACATATGCAATTAACCACAACAATAACCAATGACATATGCCAGTACTTAATGGTTGGCTTAAGGTAGGGTATGTAGATGAACTGTGCAAAGCGCGTACGGATATGTAAGGCTAAGATCGGTAGTCGCAGCGACACAACAAGTAACCAGTTCCATAAAACAAATGATAACAACACCCAACTAGAAAAATTATCGCAACTTGAAAGATCAAAGGGGAATTTTCTTCCTCCCTTAAAAGATGCATTAAACTCTAGAAATTTCATCTTCCTTAACATGCGAATGAAGCAAATAGACAACAAATCTCTCACTCTTCTTTTTTCTTTTCTCATTTTTTTTTCTTTTGTCTCATTTTTTTTTCATTTCATTTTTTTCAATGCTTCATTCATTTTTTTTTCGCAACTAGGAACATAGATAAAATGCAGCATAATAGAAGACTATCCTTACTACACCCGAGGAATAAAGTATCCCAACCTAACCAAAGTAGCAAAGTAATAAAAAGAACAACCAACTGCAACTGTCCCGGCAAGGTGGGCATTTTTGGAATGTAGTGTGGGAAAATATCCGTATACTTCCCTTTAAATCACTCAGGATTATAATGAAATTATGATTAAATGATTAATAGTCATAAACGAAAATGCATAATAAGCGAGAGATTAGAAATAACCTTTAGTCCTTGCTTAAAGGCCTAAGAACAATATCAAAATGATGATATCTCCTAATCGTAGCACCCAAGATAGAATGAGAAATGCCCTTTAATTTGCTAGAATATTTTTGTCAAAAGTTACTGTTAATTTTTAATTTTTGTGATGTGAAAAGTGATGGACGCACAAGAGAGTGAATTAGGGTTTGAAGAAAAGAAAACTAAATTCCTCCTCTCCTTACTCCTTCTCACGGCACCCATTAGGTTATATGGGGAGATATTTTCTCCTCTAATTAACCACTAATGGACCGAAAATTCCAGAGTGAATCTGGACTTTATTTTGGTTAAATTCGCTTTAATATATAATGTATATTATTATTATAATGTCATTTGTGCTGTCATGTATTAATATGTCCATACAACATTTTGTAGTCGATACATTAATACCGGACTGACAACATCTAATATGACAATCGTATAATATATACGTTAATTATAATTATCCGTATAATTATAATTTGCTAATTCAATATAACATTTTATATTCAATTTACGAATTAACATTTTAATTCGCATAAGCTTACATTATATATATGCTGATTAAATACAACAGTTTATATTTAATTACGAATTACTTTTAATTCGTCTCAGCTTATATTATTTAATCGTTATTAAATAATCGTCTCATCATCACATTGACTAACCTTTTAGTCAAATACACTGACTAACCTTTTAGTCATATAATAGGGCATCAATATGATTATTTTCTCAAATAATCACATCTCTCAAACACATCCTATAGGTGTGACTTTTAGGGACCAGTTGATCACCGCCATCTGTATGACAATAACGTCAAACTTATCTAGCAAGCCAACCGTTATTGATAAACGTTAATCAACTGATTATTATACAAAGTATACCCTGTGAACCTACAGAGATTTATTTATGTTATTGCACTAACTGGAGGACACTAGCTCCAACAATCTCCCACTTGTCCGTACAAGTGTATGTGCGATAACCGATTCTCATATCCATAATAAATTTCTCCCACTCAATGTAAACCAATTTGCAAAGTCCGTATTCACAAAGGTCGTAGTTTACAAGTGATCAGTATCAAGAGTGGTTTCCCCGACTAGAGAGTAACTTAACTGATAAACGAATCTTTATTCGAGCATGGCCATGCATTTCAGTTACAGCTCCTCGAGTGGCCTTGAGAAATAACATACCTGATAAAGGTTGGATATTTTCTCAACTCGAATCTTGCAGATACAAGCGCAGTATGAAATGATCCCAGAAAAATCTACTTAGGCCTCCTGTTACGGTCGACCATGAGAAAGAAACCAAAGTCACCCAAAAACTGCCTTAATCTCAAGAGACAGTCGATAGTCAAAAGAATCGACTCTAGGAACACTATGGACGTCCTATCCACGACCTGGCACCTAATGTTCTAAAAACATTTAGGACTCCATAACATTGTCACAAAATTGTCCTGCGAGGTATCATTATAACTCGCATATGTGATCGATCAGTCAACTGTTTGACTTATGGCTCGTTGAACCCACTATCAATCGACTTCACAGAATAATTGCCAGAGTTATCAGCTCATGTAGGCGATTACGACCAAAACAAATATAATGTAATTCAGTTCACTTTGTGGTGTTCAATGTTGTCAGTACAACCCACATGAAAAACAAAATATAAAACAAAACGATGATTTCATAGATAGTTTTTATGAAAAAGATACAGGTGTCTAATCCATATAAAACAACTAATACAACTCAGGAACACGTTTGATTCCCATGGAAATAACGTGCCCTTCATGCTTATCATATCTCAATGGTTTAGTGAGAGGACTGCGACGTTATCATCCGTAGCAATCTTGTCTATCACTATCTCCCTTTGCTCCACGTAATCTCGGATCATGTGAGTCTTCCGTTGTACATGCCTAGACTTGTTGCTGGACTTAGGCTCCTTAGCCTGGAAGATGGCACCACTATTATCACAATAGATGGTGATCGGGTCATCCGAACTAGGAACTACAGTTAGTCCCTGTAAGAATTGACGCATCCATATAGCTTCCTTCGCAGCCTCTGAAGCAGCATAGTACTCGGACTCAGTCGTAGAATCTGCTATAACACTTTGTTTGGAGCTTTTCCAGCTGACCGCAGCGCCATTAAGAGTAAAAACGAATCCAGACTGAGATTTCGAGTCATCTCGATCCGTGTGGAAGCTAGCATCTGCGTAACCGATTGCGCATAGCTCAGTGTCTCCTCCATAAGTCAATACCCAATCCTTAGTCCTCCGTAGGTACTTAAGGATATTCTTAACAGCCATCCAGTGTGTTTCCCCTGGATTGCCTTGGTATCGACTCGTCATACTCAATGCATATGCCACATCTGGACGTGTGCATATCATGGCATACATGATCGATCCTATAGCTGATGCATAAGGAATCCGACTCATGCGCTCGACCTCTTCCGATGTCTTTGGTGCCTGATCTTTACTCAACTGCATCCCAGAGACCATTGGAAGGTTCCCCTTCTTGGAGTTGGTCATGCTGAACCTCTCAAGAATCTTATCTATATAAGACTCCTGACTGAGGGATAACATCCGTCGTGATCTATCTCTGTAGATACGGATCCCCAAAATTCTTTGTGCCTTGCCCAGATCTTTCAGCTGGAAATGGTTCTTTAACCAAACTTTTACCGAAGTTAAGAGAGGTATGTCATTCCCAATCAAGAGTATGTCATCGACATACAATATTAGGAAGACAATCTTGCTCCCACTCGACTTGATATATAAGCATGGTTCCTCGACCGATCGAGTAAATCCATTCTCTTTTAGCACCTGGTCGAAACGATGATTC
>JAIUZE010006044.1:0-53769 GCA_022085475.1 Heliosperma pusillum
ATTGACCGAGTCTTGGATGCGAAATGTTATCGCATGTCGAATCGGAAAATGTGATTCCGAGAATCGGGCCAGGTTTAGACTAGGACCGTATTATTATCGTCGTGCTACCAGGAGGAAATTAGTCTACATATACGAAATGTAGCATCGTGTATGCGTTCAGGGAAATGATGTATCTCGTGGATGCCTTTTAATCATACTTGTCATGTACACGGTGCTAGTGCGTTCCATTTACCATGAGAGATGTCGTCTTTGTGTCGTTGTATTTGAATGCGTGATTACATGATTGATTATCCATGGTCATTGCATGACTTGGCATGGTTTGTGGTGGTCAACTCCATGATTGATTATTCATGATCATTGCATGACTTGGCATGGTTTGTTTGTCGAGTCCATGATTGTTTATTCATGATCATTGCATGACTTTGCATGGTTTGTTTGTCGAGTCTCAATCTTATCAAACTTATACCGCTAACGGTGAGATGTAAGCCCTAGTGAGCGTATTCGGTTGCCTAAGAGTGTCTTCCCCGAGTCTTTGTATAACATGATGATTTGGACTTGTACTTCATATGCTCTTATCATCATATATTGAATTGCCTATCTATCCTTATCGTATCTCACATGTATATCTATATATGCACGCTTCTACTTTTGTATTTCCTTTTATGTACGTTTGATGTGATATGGCTGGGAGAACCCGGAGTTACTCCTCACTGACTGTGGCGTTCATATTTTTCATGGATGAACAGGTTGCTTGATTGGATGGCTTTTTGCTTGTGGTATTTTGGGTTCGGGTGTGAGCTAGCGGGCGTTGTCCCTGGATGAAACACCTCTAGACGTTTATTAGCTAGTTTGCTAATCACTTTGTTATTGATAACATTTTGTGAGACTTCGTCGCTTTGTTGTATTTCGTATTTTAGTTTGTAATATTTGACACTCCTCGTATACTTCTTCTTGCATGTATAAAAGTTTTTAAAACTTTCTATTTCCGCTATATAATTCACATGCTTGTATGATTTTATTTTCCGCATTCGCGAGGGTTGTCACATTTAACATGAGCATTTACGTATTTGCATGAGTGACCCGACTCCCCTAGACTCTTTTAATATTATTTAATTTACATCATTTTTAGCTAAACATCAAAACTAAACGAACCATTTAACCGACCTTGATCATAGTCTATTCATAGCATTTCATAGCGAAATATTCTCGCCTCCTTGTGTTCGACCCCTCGTACCACATTAATTTGTGTCTAGGTAAATTTATCTTTGATTAGCTGTGCGACATAGCCTATCACTATATGATCAATTTAAGTGGATACAATTTATGTTATTTAAATGCAAGTTGTGTATAAAGACAAGTTTTAGAACAATACAAGTTTCCACAAACCGAGTGACTTGGGTTGAAAACCAAGTCCCTAATATCCAATTACAACCATTTGTTAATAAAAGAAAATAAACAAATTTCCATTGTCAAACAAGGAAATTAAGAGTTTCTAAAACAATGTCTCAAAATACAACCCAATAATGAAGACAACACAAAATAAGTTCAAGCTTCCATAGGTCTTCAACCATGGGTGGCTACCTTAACTTCTCTTGAAGAGCCTCTTTAGGCTTGCTTATCCTTGCTTTTGTCCTTGGTTGGGGGCCCTAATTACAATTAAAAAGGGTAAGAATCACAACTCGTATCTATATACGAAAGTTGAGATCATAACATAAATGATAGGGATGAACATATACCAATTGAAGCAATCTTTCCATCTTTGATATCTCCAAGATACTTTGGGCAATTCCTCTTCCAATGCCATATGCCATTACAATAATGGCATTTGTCCTCATTGGAGGCACCCTTCTTGGGCATGAGTGAGCTATTCTCAATAGCTTTACCTTTGCCCTTGAAAGTGGAGGGCTTCTTTCCTTTATAACCACCCCTTTTGAATTTCCCCTTGCTCTTATATTTAATATTGAGCACATCCTTGGTAATGCTAACATTTATCCCCATGTCTCTCTCGGCTTGCACAAGCATCGTGTGCAATTCATGAAGAGATGTTCTCATGTTTTGCATATTGTAGTTTACCCTAAACTGCACATATGCTTTGATTTTCCCCAAGGAATGTAAAACTCGGTCAATAACGAGTTGTTCGGGAATGTCAACCCCTTGCAATTTGAAAGTCTCGACATGCTCAATCAATTTGAGTATATGAGGGCTAACCTTTTGGCCCTCTCTTAAGTTCACGTCGAAAAACACGGAAGCCGTCTCTTATTAAATGATTTTTGGAGCTTGTGAAAACATGGTCACAAGCGTCATGTAGATCTCATAGGCCGTGATCATCTTTATGGCACTCCTTTGGAGATCGGCCACCATCGAGAAGATCAAAACATTTTTTATCGCGGCGGACTCTTTATGGTAAGACTCATAGGCTCGCCTTGCCCCAACGGTTGACCTTTCATTAGGTGCGGTAAGAGAAGCCTCGGTATGGTAACGAAGCTTGTCGTCACCCTCCGCGGCCAAGCAGAGTTGCGCATCCCAATCGGCGAAATTAGAGCCATTTTTTTCTAGATTGCATAGATCCATGAAGGATCGAAGCCATGAGACGTTGGTGAGTTGGAGAGTTAGTGGTTGTCGTGTTGGATGAACTAGCCATTGCGATTTGAACAAAGTTAACTACAAATTTTGGACATAAAGGAAATGTCTACATTTATCATTTTAAATACTTGTAAACATTTTAAACAAGTTTTAACATTTAAATAGTGACCTCTACCCAACTATTATAAATGATTCCGAGATCCAAATTCATATCAACTTGGGCACGGTTAGCCGATTCATCCCTCATTAACATAAGTCGGTGGATTATCTCTTTAATCGATTCTACTTTAGAACTCTCGGTCGATAATATTACTTTAATATTTATCTTAAGCCTGGAACACATGCGGCTACGGTCGCGAATACTCTTGTTGAGCTCAATCCAAATTTCGATGTAATAACCTTTATTACCCCACTTACCCAACGTAACAAGTTTAGCACCCCGGTGAGCCGAGCCTACTTCCTTGCGAAATTGGGATTCATGGGTTCTACTATTTGGTAAGGCTTGATGTCAATTATTTATTATGAGAGGTCATGTCATTTTATTATATATCTCGTTTAAGTGAACTAAATCGATGAATTAACGATAATTTTAATTGACACATTCGAATACTCGATTAAATATGCATGTCATGTTACGGCGATTTGGCAATGCATGCAAACATATTAAATAAAATGCAAGCATAAGAAGGAAATTCCTAGTATGGCATTTCCTAATATAGAAAATGATATAATCTATTACAAATTTGGAAACCAACTCCTTTGATCCCTTGAACTTCATAAGCACGCCTCCCAATGACACCATCTCTTTTGGAAAGCCTTTCCGAATGACACCGTCTTTAGGAAATTCCGGTATTACAAATAATTACAAAATATATAATAAAGCTACAATAATTTCCTATTATAAATTTGAAAAATAAAATAATACAATAAAAGTGATACGAGATCACATTAAATTACAACCGATTCAATATTCCCTTACATTTCAGGCAATATCGATTAAAACTAAAGCCATACAAGGATTAAATTGTATAATTCAAAATTACATAAATAAATTATGACATTCATAAATTAAAAATTCAGCATTATAATATGTATAAAACATGCTCATTTTAAATTCCAAATCGCCCTATTATACGGTTTATATCGTATATAACCCGGTTTTACGGAAATGCGTGATAATAACTTCTTAAAATAACTAAACAATACTTAAATCATATTTAAGTCCAAGTTATTTATCTCAACTGATTTAGGACTCAAAAATTAGTCATCATTTTGACAATAATTCAACTTTGTGTTATATAATTGCTCAAAATTAGACATTAAAATAATATTTTAATCTAATAAATTCAAATTTAATTACAATAATTTCAAAATTTGAATTTAAAATTTTTGTACATTATGAAAAATTTAAAGTTTCGAATCAATTTTGAGAAAAATCGGTTGCATTTTATCGGTTTTATCAAATAAAACACATACAGCATGTGAAAATTGATCAAATTAAATTTTAAACTTTAGATCTTAAATGTTAGAAATTTATACAACCATTAAAAATATTCTCATGACATGAAATTTATTTAAGCTATATTTGCTAAATTAGTCACTATTTATGTCATTTTTACATTAAAAACTCATAAATCATTCTACACAAATCACATCAGTCTCAAATTTTCCATTATGCCAGGAAAACATGCATGTGACAAGATCTTAAATTGTCATGGTCAGATTCATAGCATAACTCTTTGTAACGATTAGACCTTCATTTATTCCATTTTATCATTTAAAATTCATAAATCATGAGAAAAAAGTCACATGAAAATTTACATACAGTAATTAAAATACTTGTGTGATGTTGTATAAAACTTTCAAGGTCAAAAGATATGTCTAACCAGTTTTAGCATTTTAAACATCATTTTAATCATTAAAATGTAATAAAAACACTAAAAATGATACTTGAGCAATATAAATTTCCATAAATCATCAAAATGACGTAAACTCATATTAGAACCAGAATATATTAACTAGCAAATAACTTTGTGATTTTATCTTATAAAACACAAATTACTAGTTTTCTTTAAGTTACATTAACTCGAAAAAACTATAAATCGATTATGCATGCAACAATCAAAGCTCTTTATACCGCTTGTAGGTTTCTTAAACTCAGTATTAGACATTTCTAATATCATTTTATTAATAGTTTACTCTTAAACTATATTGATCTTATACATGCATAACAAAGAATAAAGAATGAACAATTTCTTACATTGATTATGAAAATATGGGCACAATATGAGGAAACTTGTCTTCTTTGTTTTGCTCACATGGACCGGCCACCCCACCGTCACATGGGTGGGGTGTTGTCCCTTTCATTGTTCTTAACAAGACATTAGGTTGAGTGTATAGGTTTATGTAATAATGATTTGGTCTATTTCTTAAGTAGAACAAAATTACAACCTAAAATCTTACCTATTTGGCTCACAAAACCGGTGTACACATATAAAATAGGTGTCCATTTTATTTTTGCATTTTGTCATTTGTCAGATATGTGACATGTAACATGTAATTTTGCTTATAAATGTGCATTTGACTAATTTAAATGCAATTTCATAAAAAATAAATTAGACTTAAAATTTTAAGTCATATTTTATAATTACATGTAAATAAAATGGGTCATCTCATATTTGGTTAATAAAATCTACAACTAATTGCAATTATAATCAACTAATTATAATTATAATCAACCAATTATGCTTATCTCAAATGTTTCATAAACATAATGCCTTCTTAGTAATATAACGATTAAATTACTAAAATGAATCTTATTTAATCATATTAGAATAATATATAATTCTCACGTACAATATAAACTTAGTTCAATTTAAGGGATTAATTAATCTTTATCGCTATACAGTTAATTAATGTACATGATTAAGGGGATTATCCTATAGGTGTGACCTCGAGGGATCAACTGATCACCACCGTCATATGACAGTAACGTCAAACTCAAGTGACCTCGAGGGATCAACTGATCACCACCGTCATCATCCCTTTGTATCCTATATATATATATATATATATACTCACGACATTATCACTTATAAAATATCAGTCATTAAATAACACTCATTAAATATCACAAAACTTGCTCTTTGTCTCACAAGGTTCATCAATATATTCATCTTCAAAATAGATAACCACAAGTCTTTCTCACGAATACCCTACAATCGTAAGGAACATTATCCACTCTATAAAATGTGTCTCACCCATTCACCAAGAACAATATATATTCGAAACCGTGCAATAAGTAACAAAGATATACTATAACTCAACTAGGTGACACTTCCGTACACATATTCAAAATAAGGGACAAACTAAGTACATAACTTAACACAAATAGTAGATTGAAAAAACAAATTCACAATTTCCCCCTTGTGGCGAAGCCACTCGACCGAGTACAACACACTTGGTCGAGTACCCACTCTACTCGTAGTTCACAATAAACATAAGCTACCCAGAAATACAATAAATTCCTAAACAATCAAGTTTTAGAAGTCACTTGAACTAGTATGATCTACTCGGTCGAGTACTCTTTCTACTCGGCCGAGTACAACACTCCAGTAGCCACACCAAAAGTACAACCTCCTACACCCTGTCGAGCGCCACAGACATTCGGTCGAGTACCCTTTACTCCTTTGAATTCCCTACTCCACTCTGCCGACTCAAGCATATTTGACCTACCCCCATCACATCGACTTATATATATAATCCTCTTTTTTGCAATGAAACTACTAACTTTTGTTGTCTGATCATGAGAGCAAAGTAGCAGCCGGTAGTACTGCAGGAAAGCAGCTTTGATACCTTTCTCATCAGTATATATGTAATCTCTATGGTCTATGATTTCATGCACAAAGTTCTGATTTCTCCTAGCCTTGATTACTCTATGAAAATAGGCATTATTGATATCACCATCAGTGATCAATTGACTTTTTTCTTTTATCAAAGGTAATCCATTCTTGCATGTTTGCCAAGTATTTAGCTTTCTGATTAACGTCATATTCTAACCCCATGAGTCTAGCATCATCAGTCTGCTCCACTAACTGTTTATGAAAATGACACAACTCAGTCATGGCTAAACCAGTAGATTTTTTAATATCACGGAAGTGACATTTATTTAGCTCTTTTAATTTTGGCTGTAAAGCATTCAAATTTGTGATCACCTTGTACGTGATACCATAGGTTTGAGACCGGGCATCTATGACTCCAGTTTGAAATTGAGGAACAACACTCCACATGTTAAAATACTTGAAGGGCCTATTTCTTTTTCTATCATTATTAACCTTGCAAACCACAAAAGGGTTGTGGTCAAACAACCCTTTCGGGTAAGAACGTACCCAACAGTTGGGGACAGGTTTTCATCCAATCTGAATTGACTAAGAATCTAAATAGCCTATTATACGTCTTGGATATATGGGGTTTCTTATTATTACAGGTATAGTAGGTCCTTAATGCATGGATGCCAATCAAATAGCAGGTATCTAAGCAATCTTGAAAAGGCTCTGATTCTGCATTACTCACTTTACCACCCAACCTCTCATGATCAAACAACACATAATTAAAATTACCTCCAACAACCCATGGGCCATTCCCCTAGCAAGTCTTCTGAGATTATGTCAAAGAGGTTCCCTCTCACTCACTCCATTAAAAGTATAAACAATTGTATAATGTGAATTCACCTTATGAATTTTATTATTAATCTGCATGTGGATAAATTGGGTATCATACTCTAAGAACTGGATATCTACAAGATGGGGTTTCCAAAGGATCAAAAATCTTCCCCCCTTATGTGAGCATTAGTGTAGCAATACTTCAGTCTTTGAACACATTATTTATAATCTTATTAATATTAACAACCTTGATGTTTGTCTCAGTTAGACCATATACTCCTTTCTTATTTGTATGCCAAAAATTATTTACAACCCTCTATTTAGCCTCCTTATTCATTCTTCTCACATTCCAAATACTCAAATTCCTCATGGATTTTGAGTGAAAGACTTTGACCACTCAATACCTCCAAATATGTTGGAGAGACTTAGGTTCTCCTGCTCGCATCATCCTCCCCCTGTCGAGTCGCCTCAGTCTGACTGACATGGGACATTGACCTTGATGTTATTTTACTAGGTCTGATTATAGAAATTATTTCTGCCTTATTAGTTGCAGTACTACCTATTTGTCTTTGGTGATTGCACACATGAGTACCAGTGACTAAAATGTCCTTAGGTGGAAGTTGCTACACGTGGTGGACTGGTTTTCAAACCTTATTAATTGGTTGACTACTATTTTTCTTTTATTTTTCCGGCATTTATCAAATTCATGACCAATATGCGTGCATTTGTCACAAACACTTCGTTCCCATTCATATTCTATGGGCACCTGGACCAGCTACTGTTTTTCATCCAAGAATTTAATTTGGTTTGGAAATTTATGTCCTATTTGCAGTTCTACCATGACTCTAGCAAAACCTAGTCTTGTCTTTTGTTCAGTTGCTATGTTACTTTTGACATACTTACCCACCATATTTGCAGTATTGGGTAAGCTACTTCCCCAGAGTTTCGGTGGCAAATATTGGATTCGTATCAAAGCAGATACATTCTTAATGTCTTCCTTTTCTAACTCAATATAAGGCTTCCAAGCCTTATTAATTAAAGGCTTGTTATCAAATAGAAAGTGGACATTACCTAGAACTACTTGTTTCATTTATTCTGTATATAAACTTGCCAGGATGAAGCCATTAGATAAGAAAGATATTTTATCAATTGAATACATACTCCATATTCTTTTCAGAAATCCCTCCATGACTTTCCAAGGTGGATTTGCTCCAACTATGAGTCGATAGACAGCCTTTTTGCAGTGCGTTAATTCATCTTTAACATCTTCCTCTGTTAATTATAGGAGATCAAGATGTAGTTTATCTATCATTTGAATTATCTTTATCTGATGTCTTTGATACCATTCACCTTCCTCATCTTTCTCGTTCTCCTCTTGGTCAGATTTAGAGTTATTCTCAACATCTTCCACAAGTATGTAATTCATTGTGAAGGTAGGAATACCTTGGATATCATTAAGACTCCTATGTTTATGCCCCTCCTTAACATTCGTCCTTCCAAGCACTTTATATTTTTCTGACGGTAAAGTATTTGATGTATTATATAGTTTAGATGCACTTTGGTGTTTAGCATTAGTAATACTGCTGGATTTCCTAATCATTGATGTAAAAAATCAAGCAAATCAATCGAAAATTCAAACCCTATATATGACGAGCTTTCTCTTTCTATCTCTAGGTTTAACATATTTTTTTGATAAAACCTTCTTTATCATTAGGGGTGAGTACCTCCAAAGTTTACATATTGACTTGGATTTCCGCGTATTGTTATGTGAATTCAATTGCGGCAATGTCTAAGGTACCTATCTTCTTATGATTGAGCGAGTAAAACCGTTGCTTGGGAATGGTGTCTAAAGAGGAAGGAAAGATCCCTAGGAACATAGCGGGTTTGTAACCCTTGATTTCCATTTAGTCTTTGAAAGATCTAACACGGTTAAGTGAACTTTCGTGCCCTTTGAATTTTGGTTGTCTGCAATCGTGAGATTGGTTCGTAAATGATCATTGATGGGCTCATACTTGCGACTTTTTTCACAATAAATATCGTCTCCTTTGAAATATATGAGTTTCTCTTCAAGGTATTGGATGCATTTCCCCGCGTCAGTAAGAAAAGAGGGATCCTTTTCAAGGATGCGACGACCATTTGGTCTGTAAGGGTAGGACTAATTGGTGTTTGTGACACCCCGCGATTTAGTAGTAAAGTAAACACATAACTTGCACCAGAAAACACGAGATTTTTAAAAATTTTAAAAGAAAAACCGCGAATGTCACTATGTTAGAAAACCAAAACTTAATTTAATAAATCGTTTATACAAATTGCATCTTAAATAAATTCAAGGGACACCGATCCCTTGTTAAAACACACTTAATATAATAAAATAATATAAACTACACGCTAAGGGTGAATCGCTATAAAAACAACGCTCGCTAGCTCACTCGCCACAACCCCATGCAAACACCAACCTGCAACCTGTTCATTCATTAAAAATGAATGCCACAGTCAGTAGGAAATAACACAGGGTTCTCCTAGCCATATCACATCAAAACGCACATAAACAACCACGTAATCACATGTCATCATGCAAACATATATATCATGCCGGATGTGAGAATAATATTATGATAATAACTATTAGGTTCATATACCTACACTTAAGACATTTCTTAAGTAGTACTAATTAACTCTTTAATTAGTTTCAAGATCTAGTTACATGCTAACAATTTAAATCGAAATAGATAAAGAAAAAAGTTCCTCGCATTGATTTTCTATTGAGTATGGGCACACGTACAAGACACCTTCTTGCACTTGTTCTTGAGATAGATGATATAGGATGAATGAATTTCCAAAAGCTCCAAGGGTAGAAACCCTCTTATAAGTTGCACCTAGACTTACTCTTAATCTCTTAAATATTGTTTTACTAGAACAACAAACAAGATCCCCTTAAACCGAGTACAAGACACTCGAAATTTCTACTTTAGAAAATCGAGTTCAAGCTACAAACACAAGTTCTATGAAACTTTTAAAGTTTCTAAGTATATTGTGATTTCTAGTGAGATGAAGTATATATTTTCATATGAGATTAAGTAAGTTAAACAAGAGGAAAACATCGTCTTTATAACTCACCAAAACCGGCCAAGCATGCCAAAAAGAGGTGAATACTTTTTACTTTTTGCCTTATCAAAAGAACATGGTGGCTATAGGTGTTTAGGCTACTAATCATGATGCGTAATCTTGATTAGAACAAAATTAAAGCCTAACCCTACCCTACTATAAGCACAACCGGTTTATATGTAAAATGGACTCCATTTTATATTTGGAGATTTTGTCATTTGTCACACATATTACATGTGAAATGTGACATTTTATCTTATAATATAATTATGTATTTAACTAGTTTAAATACAATTTCATGTCAAATAAATTAAACTTAACATGTTAAGTAATAATTTATAATCACAATATATAAAATGGGTTATCGCATATTTGGTTGACATGATCTACAACTAATTATAATTATGATCAATCAATCATGCTTATCTCAAATATTTCATAAACATTAAGCATTCTAATATAACAATTATATTATTGAATCTCATTTAATCATATTACAATAAGACATTTTTCTCACTTGTAAATTTGTTCTGTTTAAGAATTTAATTAATCTTTATCAATATACAATTAATTAACTTTCTTGATTAGGGAATCGTCCTTTCGGTATGAAATCAAGGGATCAACTGATCACCACCGTCATACGACAGTAATGTAAAACTCTAGTAAGCCAATCATTACTGATTAATGTGGATCAGTTGACTATAATGTTAATCATCCCTTTGTGTTCTTGTTAATGAGATTTAATTAAGTGATCACACTATTGTTGAGGACACTTACTCCAACAATATCCCACTTGTTCGATACAAGTGTGCGTCACCAATTCGCTTGTTCTATTACAATCTCTAGCTCAATGCAAGGTGTCTTGCAAGTAGTACTTTCACGTGATCATATCTAGAGTGGTTTCCTCGATCTGGAGAGTAACTGTCTGACTGGAATTATCTCCCGTAGATACCTTCCGAGCGTGGCCATGCATTTCCAGTTCACTACTCCTCGAGCGGCCTTGAGATATTTGTTGACCCTGACAAGGGGTTGGACAATTTCTATCGCACTATTCCCTTCGTACACTCACAGTTATTCATGACCCAATAATTGCCCATTTACCCCTTTTTACAGAAGGGCTTGGGGCAAAAATCAAAGTCAAGCACAAACTATGCCTATTTGGGCGAACAATCTCTAGTCTAAAGAATTGACTCAAAAAAGAATACTATAGTAGCTCTCGCCACGACCAGGCTTTGTGAATTGCCAGAACTCTATAAGCGGTCACTGACGATAGAGTGTCCGATACAGTCTGTCTATGTGATCGACTAGTCATCTCATATGACTCTATGGCACTTGAACTTGCCATCAATGGCATCACACTCCAGTCACTTTGAGACGTCACCTCATGTAAGCAACTAGGGGCCAAGGCTATGTTAATCCAGTTCACTTTAATAGGGTTCAAAGTTGTCACTACAACCTATTTGCATTTAACAAAGCACAATAATGAGTTTTAAAAACTCAAACGATAAATGTGATTATCATATATGAACAATAACAACAATGTTATTGCTTCATATCTTATAATCTAAAGTGTACAAGTTTTATGACACTTTATGGTCATCTTGTCTAAATGCAATAAAAGCTTGGATACTGGATATACCATGTATCCATTTATTCCAACCTTATGAATTGTCTTTTCTTTCCGTTCATTGTTATTCCTAATAACATGAATTTATCTAAGTACATCACTAGATCTCTATCTAGTGTTGGGCTCTTTTACTTAAAAGATGCTCCCACTTGTTATCACAATAACTACGTGATATATATGTTTGTGAAAGGGTCTACCTATTAGATTCTTGTTATCCACCTCATCCTCATCATTATGTACTAAGACTCAATTTGTAGAATTTTCAATGATTGACACTTCAATCATTCCTTTTATTTATTCGCTTTTAATATAACAAAATTTAGCCTTCGATTTTATCAGTTCCTTACAGGTTTGGAAACTTGGGTTCGTGTGACACTTAACACGCAACTAAGTTATTATTACCAAGCACAAGAATAAACTTATAGTTCTCGGAAATTCTTGAAGGCCATCCATTGACTCTCATGTGGATTACTTGTTACCAACATGTCATGCTCCAAGCATACAACTTATCAAGGTATGTGTATATCTTGGCATATAAGATTAACCTAATGGCGGAAACATTAGCAATCATGTGTATCCTCTCTCATCTATCACAATAGATCTTGGATTCCTACTCCTTGTCTTTCTTCTAGGAATGATTTCTCAATCACTCCTCCACGGAAGGCAATGTCAGTTTATCAGTCCCAATGACCAATATGTCTCCTACGTACGAGGATAATTCGATAATTCGAGGAAACCATTCTCTCTTTTTATACCACGAGTGTTCTCTTAGGATCACACATCAATCTCCTAAGTTTTGTACGACAATTTGTCTACTTCAAAATGCCCATTTAGATAGGTAACTTTTAACAACTCTTTGTCATTTGTCATACATATTTGTGGTGTAGATGCAATTTTCTGGATCTCAAAGATGGTTATATTTTAACTTATATATAATACTTTACAATAAAGTTTTATTCATCTTGGGGGAGGACCAAACCTACCCAAGTGATTTCACTTATATAGCACCCATCTTAGACAACATGGCTTTTATGTAACAATTTTAAATTAGAAATGATAACCGCCAACCCATAGATCATAGTCTTATCAATTTCAAAAAGTAGATATTTTCACTATAAGCTTCCGACCATGGATGACTTATGAACATTTTCTCTTGTCTTTGTTTTTGGCATATTTTCTCCCACTCTATCCTTTAGTAAATACGCCTATTTATGTGAAGGATAGCACCACGAGCCACAAAGAGTTTTGTTTCTTTAGGTGTAAATGAGAAAATTCTTGTAAGCATAGCTTCATGAGCTCTATTTCTTAGTCACAAACAATTTTGTTCTCCGAGTATAAGTGGGGTATAATGCTCGTATTAACTCTTATTAACTTTGAGCGATCTATTTTAGACTTTTTTGTTTAGACTTTAGTATTCTAGCTTCTCTATAGACTCATTCTATTTAAGCAAAAAACTTGGAATCTTATCCATGTCTTGAAAAAATTTAGGATTCTTAACCCTTCCATATCTAGTATGGAGTCTAATTGGCATTTTAAAGATCTTATCTTGGGGCTTTATATGAATTGTAAATCTCCAAGTGTGAGTTCGTCAACTCATTTTGACTTATGCAATTGATCTTTCTTATTTCAAATAAGTTGGGATGTCTAGTCACAATGTCAAAGTGAGAATCCTATTCTTAACTTTGGTTATTCATAATGATCGAATCATTATTTTTCTTTTAAGATCAATTTAATTTATGTTTAATGATACTAACATTGCACGATGAAAAGGTTTAAGAACATTAAAACAAATTCCATAGATATAGTTACTTGGGTTGAAAACCAAGTCACTATCTAAATACAACCATTGTTCAAAGGAATTCAAAATACTTTCCATGTCAAAACATGGAAAAAGAAAATAGTTCAACAAACTAACAATCAAAATGCAATAACAAAATAGAAGACAAATAACAAAATATCGCCAAGCCCATCATAGGTCTCCTTTACGTGGTGGCTACCCTAGCTTCCTCGTAGATCCTACTAGGCTTGCTTTGCCTTGTCCTTATTCTCATGCCCTAAATGTGATAAAAAAGGGTGGTGAGAATTACAAGTTGTATAAAAATACCAAAGTTGAGATGAGTATCAATAACATAAACTTTGGGAAGAACCATTACCAACCGGAAGAACCCGTCTAGGTTGATGTCTCCCAAGTACTTGGAGCAATTACGCTTCCAATGGCCCGTGCCATTACAATAATGACATTAGTCTTCGGCCACAACTCCTTTCTTGCCTTTGGAAGAGCAATTTTTATAATAGCTTTCCCTTTGCCTTGATAGAAGTGAATGGGCTGGCTTCCCTTGTTCCCTTTGCCTCCACGTTTCTTGAACTTCGTCTTGTTCTTGACATTGATGTTCAAAACATCCTTACTAGAGCTAGCTTGAAAGCCCATGTCACGTTCGGCTTGCACAAGCATCTTGTGCAATTCATGAACTGAGACAGTGACATTTTGCATGTTGAAATTCACCCTAAATTTGACAAATCCTTTGATCTTACATAGGGAGTGAAGTATGCGGTCAATTATGAAAGGCTCGGGAATCTCTATTCTTTGCTCTTTAAGAACCTCCACGTACTCAATCATTTTGAGCATGTGAGGGCTAACATTATGACCCTCCTTCATATTGAGGTCAAAAAATTGAGAGGCGGCTTCGTATTGCAAAAATATTGGAGCTCGTGAAAACATGGTCACGATCTTAGAATAGATTTCATATGCGGTCGCCATTTTAATGGCATTACGTAGAAGCTCTCTATCCATCGAAAATATCATGACATTCTTGATCGCCGCCGACTCCTTGTGGTAGGCCTCAAAGGCCTCCTTAGTGGCGTTTGACGACCTCGCAATTGGAGCGTTAGGGGCCGTCTCGGTTAGGTAACTAAGCTTACCGTCACCTTCGGCGGCTAAGCGTAGTTCCCCATTCCAATCCGTGAAGTTTGAACCATTCTTTTCAAGTTTACAACCATCCATGAATGATCTTAGCCATGACACGGTGGTGAGTGATGGAGGTCGAACCTCGTTTATGTTGTTTTCCGACATTGCGAATTAAAATGAATTAGACTACAAAATAGAAAATTAAAGAACCATCAACATTTATCGTTTTTATGATACTTGTAAACATTTTAAACAAGTGTAGCATTTATATAAAGACCTCTATCCAATTACATAAATGATTCCAATTACATAAAAGATTTTTCCGATTTTTTTACCCCAATCTTATATTAACTCGGGTTTATGTGAGTCAAGGACTCCACGACCTTTATCAATATTATTCGGTGGGTTAACTCTTTAACCGATTCTACAATTAGAATTCTTGGTCGATGAAATACTTTATTGGCTTCTTTAGTCCGGAACACATGGGCCACGGAGACTAATCTTTTCGTTTAGTTCAGCCAAATTTCGATGCAATAACGGTTTATTGCCCCACTTATCCAACGTAATAAGTTTAGCACCTCGGTGAGCCGTACCTACTTCCTTACGAAATTGGGATTCATGGGTTCTACTATTTGTTAAGGCTAAATCTCAATTAATAAAATAGAGGTCAAGTCAATTTATATTATCTATCTCCTTCTAAGTGAACTAAATAGGTGAACTATCGATAATTATTATTGTCGCGGTCGATTAACTCGATAAAATGCATGTATGATTAAGTGGCGATTTGGCATGCATGTGACATATAAATAAAATGCAAGCAATAAATAAATTACTAGTATGGTCTTCCTAAAAAATAATAGAAAATCAAATTAACTATTACAAATTCGGAAACCAACTCCTTGGTCCCTTGAACTTCATATGCATGCCTCCCAAGGATACCGTCTCTTTTGGAACGCCCTTCCAATTGGCACTGTCTTTAGGAAACTCCGGGATTACAAATGATGTAATAAAATTACAAGGCTTTTCTATTATACATTTTCTAAATAAAATGAAATAATAGGATAAAATTGATACGAGATCACATTAAATTACAACCGAATCAATATTCCCATACATTTCGGGTAATATCGATTAAAAACTAAGGCCATACTAAAACAAATTACATAATTCAAAAATTACATAAATCAAAATGACATTCATTCATTCAAAATGCAGCATAATTATATGTAAACTCATGCAATATTAATTTCCCAAATCGCCCTAATAACCTTATATCTTATATAAACCCGGTTTTATGGAAATGCGTGATAATACCCAATTTAAATCACAAATTAATATTTAAAATTTTGTATATTTTGGAACATTTTCAGGAACATATTCATGTCAAAATTTTGGTCAAAACGTTTCGAATCATTTTAGAGAAAAATGTAATTGCTATTCATCAATTTTATCAAATAAAATACTAAAATCACACGAAAATTAATATAATTAATTTTCAACTTATACATATGATATCTACAATATATATGCAACATATGATAATTTTCGCATGCCAAAATATTCATTTTAGCTATTTATGCCAAAGTAATCACTATTTATGCCTTTTTAACTATTAAAAATCATAAATCATGCAAAATAAATCATATTTATCTCCAATTTTACATACAGTAGTTAAAACATGCATTTGATATCATATTAAAATTTTATGGCTAGATTCAAAATATAACTATTTTTAGCAAATATAAGTTCATTTTACTCATTAAAATGGATTTATTTAACTAAAAATCATTAAATAAAGCAATAATCTTCCATAAATATTTAAAATGACCTTAAAACATTTTAGGACCATAAGGTGTTTCATGCTTAAAGTTTCGTGACTTTATTATATAAATTACTAATTTTCTAGTTCTATTTTGTTACCTTAACTCGTAAAAACTCTGTAAAACCGATTGCATGTAACATCCTATGCTTTGATACCACGTGGTAGGTTCATATACCTATACTCAAGACATTTTCTTAAGTAGTACTAATTAACTCTTTATTTAGTATCAAGATCTAGTTACATGCTAACTATTTAAATCGAAATAGATAAAGAAAAAAAGTTCCTCACAATGATTTTCTATTGAGTATGGGCACAAGTAAAAGACACCTTCTTCCACTTGTTCTTGAGCTAGATGATATAGGATGAATGATTTTCAAAACCTCCAAGAGTAGGAACCGTCATATAAGTTGCACCTAGACTTACCCTTAATCTCTTGAATATTGTTTTACTAGAACAACAAATAAGATCCCCTTAAACCGATATATAAGTCATAATTGAGTTATTGAACTAAATGTAGGGAATCTACCAAACCAGTTGGACACATCACTTATAAAGATGGTAAATGACATGGATTTGAGTCCATTTCTTTATCTTATAGAACTAGTCTATCTCGAGACTAAGGTTTCCACCAACACTTCGAGGTTGTGATGATCATTTCTATTATGTGATATAAGAAACGTTTCACTTGAATTGTCGAGAAGTCATGTATGGACATGAATTTGAGTGGGAGTTAAAGTTATCATGTTTAGACATGATGTTAAGTGGGAGAAATTATCTCTCACGTAAATGACGTATCACTCATTGTGAGTACGAATTTATATTACCTTTTGTAAAGGAGTGGTTGTATTTTCAATCCTGGATGAAAGAAGGCATTATGCATACTAAAATAAAAATCTATTATGAAATAGGAGATTTTAGCTTGGTATTTAGACAAGTGACTTATATTGATTAGATCCTTCATCTATTTCAAAAAGTTGAGTAGGTTATTCATGTTGATGAAAGTGGTATCACTATGAAAGGGTCATGCATAATCATCCACTGAAACTAAGAGTTGTTGATCACGTGATCACTAATGTTTTCGCCATTAGGTCAATCATGTATGCCATAATATGCACGTACCTAAAACGACTTGTATGCTTGGAGCATTGCAAGCCAACAACAAATCAATCCACATGAGATTATATAGCCTACAAGAATATCCATGAGATTCTCGAGAAGAATTAGGGATTCATTCTTGTTTTTGGTAGAGATAACTTGGTTGTGTGTTAAAAGTTACACAATCCCAAATTTCCAAACTTATGGGGATTTGTCGAAATCCTAGGCGAGCTTTTGTTATACAAGACGCGAATAACTATAAGGGGTGATTGTAGAGTCAATCATTAAAAATTTTACAAATAGAGACCTAGTATATTATGATGAGGATAAGGTGGCTTATAAGGAACTAATGGTAGATCCTTTCACCACGATACCTATCAGTTATCGTGAAAACGAATGTGAGCATCATTCAAGTTATAGAGCTCAACACTAGATAGATATCTAGACATGTACGTAGATAAATTCATGTTATTAAGAATAACGCCGAATGGAAGGAAAAAACAATTCATAAGGTTGGAATACATGAATACATGGTATATTCACTACACACGCCTTTATTGCATTTGGACAAGATCGCCATCTTGTGTCATGGAACTTGTATACTTTAGATTATAAGATATGAAGCAATAACATTGTGTTGATTGTTCATATATGATAATCACATTTATCGTTTGAGTTTCTAAAACTAATTTTGTGCTTTGTTATATACAAATGGGTTATAGAGATAATATTGGACCCCAATAAAGTGAACTGGATTAACATAGTAATTTGCCCCTAGTTGCTTATATGAGGTGACGTCTCCAAGTGACTAGATTGTGATGCGATTAATGGCAAGTTCAAGTGCCACATGGTAGTATGGGATGACTAGTCGATCACATAGGCAGACTGTATGGGACACTCTGTCGGGCAGAGACCGCTTATAGAGTTCTGGCAATTCTTATATATCTTGGTCGTGGCGAGAGCTACTAGAGTATTCTTTTTGAGTCAATTCTTTGACTAAAGACTGTTCGCCTAAGGTGGCACAGTTTCAGAGTGACTTTAATTTATGCTCTACGACCTTCGTAACTGGGGTCAAATAGGCATCTTTTGGGTCATGATGAGATCTGGCTATTCGAAGGGAATATTGCGATTGGAATTTTCCACCCCTTGTTCAGGTTATTTAAAATCTCAGGGCCACTCGAGAAGTAGTAAGCTGGAAATGCGTTGCCACGCTCGAAAGGTATTTATGGTAAATAATTCCGGGCAGACAGTTACTCTCTAGATCGAGGAAACCACTCTTGCTATGATCGAATGCAAGTACGACCTGCAAGACACCTTGCGTTGAGTGGGAGATAGTAATAGAGCAAGAGAATTTGTGACGCACACTTGTTTCGGACAAGTGGGAGATTGTTGGAGTAAGTGTCCTCAACAGTAGTGCGATCACATAATTAAATATCAATAATAAGAATACAAAGGGATGATGTATATTATAGTCAACTGGTCAACATTAATCAGTTTTGATTGGCTCATTAGAGTTTGACGTTACAGTCGTATGACAGTGGTGATCAATTGAGCCTTTTAGGTTACACCTAAAGGACAATCTCCTAATCATGTAAGTTAATTAATTGTATAGCGATACAGATTAATTAATCCCATAAACTGAACTAATTTTATATTGTAAGTGAGAAATATATCTTATTGTAATATGATTAAATAAAATTCATTTTAGTAATTTAATTGTTTTATTACTAAGAATGCATAATGTTTATAAAACATTTGAGATAAGCAAAATTGGTTGATTATAATTACAATTTGTTGTAGATCAAGAATGTGTTTCTATGTGAATCAACACATACAACTAAAACAACACAACAAAGATTACTTATAATACACCATGATCATGGTTAAGCTATCAATCGCATACGAGCTTCGGAACTTAAGGTGTTAATTACTATATCTGTTGACTCTAGTGGCCATTACTAGCGGTCTCGATTTTAGTTTCGTGGACAGATGGCGGCGTTATTCGTCGTATATATCCGCTAACAAGGTACGCATTTTCTTACAATTAAATAATGACATGACTCATACCCTCTATAAGAAAAAAGTCGTATTCTCTTTTATTCGTTTTCTTACAAACAAAAATTAAGAAAAGGTTATAAATTGAAAAAATTAGACTAAAATATTCTAAGAAAATAGATTTCAAGTCATTTCTCAGCTCTCTTAATTAATTTTATAGTTCCAAGGCTTTTTATCAAAACTACGTGCAATGATGATAAATGTGCAATGAATGAGATACCAAATTTATATATGAAATTTTATAAAAGTAGGATACTTTGTATACCGTATATGTATTGCACGTGGTCTAAACTAATTATATAATCTACTTCTCTTAAGATCAAAATATGTAAGTTTTTTGAGATAAAACCAATTATATAAAATAGTCGTCTTAAGATCAAATTGTGTAAAGGCAAGTATGGAATATAATCTACACATCTTTAATGATAAACAATATATGAACTAGACATAATACCCAGCTAGACATTTCAATGGAATATAATCTACACATATATAATGATAAACTATATATGATCTAGTACAAATACCAATATAATAATCCTCACCAAGAGAACAACACTTTGGTAAAGCCAGGTAAAGAAACATAAGCTAGTAAGAGTGTACAGACTATATAACATATTGAGTACTAAATCAGGTGGTAGTAGATATTTTTGTCCTGTTTGTTCATTAGGAGAGTTCACTATGCTACTACTAAATATCGATATAGGGTGGGTTAACAAGCTAGGCTATCAAACCCATATATGTGGAGAGGACGTGCCAAACATGTATAAGGTCATTTCCTAGTTCCATTCGTGCGAGTACTGAAAGCCCCTCGTAAAAACAAGAGTAGTTACCATGGTGTGTGATGCGTGTATTTTATATAGACATTCTAGTCCATTTATTGCACGCATTTCTATGTCATTTAGGTGATATTATATCACCATATGCCCCTATTTGGCTACTTTGTACTTTCCTTACTATTTTGTAGGTACAAGCCGCGTAGTAGCAGAAACCGAGCCAAAACAGTCCAATTTGCATTCATTTAGGAGAATGGAAGGAACGAGACAGAAGCTCTTGCATGGGGAAGCATGAAACCGCTCGCATTCAAGTCCAAAGCCGTGTCCAACACTGCACGATAGGCCAAAAGACCTCGATCGATTATATATTTGGTCGATCGAGGCGCGTTGAAGAGAAAAGATCTCGATCAGGCTGTCTTGTGCTCGATCGAGTGGTAGCCGCTGAAAACTTGCTCGATCGAGTAGAATTGTTACTCGATCGAGTGATTTCCTCCAATAAAGTCATCGATCGAGTGGTTATTTCCCTCGATCGAGTAGAATCTATCTTGGGCCTTAAGTCCATAGCTTAATTAGGGTTTAAGAGTCGTGTTTTGCATTATATAAACTCTTATTCGTCGTCATTAGAAGGGGGGAGAATCATTAGGATTCAGAACCCTTATGGTTCGGAATCATTAGCATTAATCTTCCATTAGTTTCTGAACTTTATCTTTGGTTTGCATTCGGGTTTATCGATGTAGGATTTGTTCTTTACGCCGGATTTGCTAAGATTGTAAACTCCTTTCCTCTTTTCTCTCTTTTATTCTTAACCTTTGTCTTAATCATTGTTTACTCTTTCTATTTACTACTGCGTTATTGTTCATGCTTGTTAATTACGATTTTATTATGTCTCTTGTCATATGTTTAATCGTCTTTGTTAGCATCGTTAATAACATGAGTAGCTAATTCTCTTGTATGTTGGGATGAGGGAAACTATAGTAGAGGCATGTTAGGATAGATTATTTTAGTTAGTCTAGAATATGAGAATCAGTCTAAGCAATTTAATTGAGGTTTAGTCGAATGAGTGCACGCAGGAGACTAGGCTAGGTAATTAACCCCGACCTGGATCGAAAGATTGGAAGGGAAGGCTTGCTTAGAATTGATAGGTGACTCCTAAGAGGGCGAGAGTTAATTAGGAAAATCTCTAGGGCGGTTTGAGACCGAGAGGAGAAAACCATTGCTCTTCTCATTGATAGATTGACTGACTTAGTTGACCCGTAGATGCCGATATTGAAGTGGACCAAATCCTAGCATATTTCTCTCTTATCTGATTTATTTCGTATTAATTCCTATCTTTATTTCTCTTCCCTTAATCTTATTTAGTTTAGTTCAAAACCAATTTTCAACCCCCCAGATTGTTACTTGCAGATTTAGATTTCAGTTAATTAGTTTCCTCCCTGTGGAGATCGACCCTACTTCCGCTATCTTCTTAGTTAGTTGACTTAGGTTTTATTTTTGGTGTATAACGACTGACATCAAATTTTGGCGCCGTTGCCGGGGAGGCAATTTAATTTTCTGTTATTTATTTCTGTCTTGTCTTAAGGAATTTCTAATTCCTTAAGACTGTTCTTATATTTCTCTCTATAGTTGTGTATGCGTAGGTAGAGAGGGATAGATAAGACTGTTCTGGAGGAAGACTTGAGTACTCCTGATTCCGTCTTCGATTGTTGAGATTACCGTACCAGCGAAGATGAAAGAAGTTCACACATGTTCGAGTAATTCAGAAGTTGAGCTAGACTCCCAGCAAAGACCGTATGTGTGGAAGAAGAAGGCGGAAATTACCACGGTTGAACGTACTTCCGCAAGTCAAAGGTCTGACGGTGGCCTTGTCACAGAACCATTTGGGTATTAGCCGGGTTTGCAACCCCGTGCAATTTGTAAAAACAATTTATCGCTTTTTCATTAGACAATCAGACAATTAGACTATTACGTGATAATCCGTAGCTTAGATAAACAATTTACTTTTCCTGCTAGACTTTCTTTTGGTACTTTTCTGGGTATCGGGTGGCATTGTTTTTGCAGGAAAAAGAAGCGGAAAACAATTGCTCAAAGTCGAAGGTTGTGCTGCCAAGAGATTACTCGATCGAGTAAAGACGAACTACTCGATCGAGCGGTCATGACTGAAAAAGCTCTCGATCGAGTGATCTGGCCTGAAAAACTACTCGATCGAGTAGAATTTCTACTCGATCGACCCTCACTTTGATGCTGGTTTGGGGAAGGTTTGTTTTGTGAGTTGTTTCTATTCCTTTTGTCTTTTCCATTCCTTACATATATATTACATCCCTTAGGAACATGAATTAGGTTGTTTTTTTCCCTTCCCCTTATATGCTTTTGTGCTTTAGCCAATGAGGACATTGTCTGTTTTGGTTTGGGGAAGTGTTTTACATCCTTTTGCGTCTGCATTTGCATTTGTATTGCATTCACGTTTACATTCATGTTAATTAGAAAAAATTTGAAAATATCAAAAATATCACGTTTATTTTTGCATATAGTCGAGTCGGATTGGAGTCTTGTTTATGATGAAATTGCACTACAAGTCTATTTTATGCTATTTTTTGCACCTTTCTTGACTTACTTAGTAAAATCGAATAGTGAACTGTTGAATTTTGTCTTGGAATTTAAATTTGATTATTAGACTTGACTCAACTTTTTGGCAAACTACTTATATATTCTGAGTTTTAGAGCCTATAACTGGTGACATCTATGACCCGTTCATCTAGGAATGAGAGTAGTTACTCCCCACACCTCGTGTCATTTGCTTATATATGAATTTTGATTTCTTATTGCCTGCACGCATTGGGTTTGTGGTCGGTATTACGTGTTTTGAGAATTTTTGCATCTCCCTTTTCCTCATTTTACCCCATTAACTCCACATAAAGCCATATCTGCCTGTTGCCCTTAACTACATTCCAAACTGAGCCTACCTTTGCCGAGCTAGTTTAGTGGTCGAGGTATATTATACCATTGTGTCAGTTTTTGGCTCGTTTCCTTGATTGGAGTGGGTTTTTTGTGAGAAAAAGAAGAGAAGTGTTGTTAGTGCCTCGATCGAGTAGTTTTCAGTTCGATCGAGAAGATGCCTCGATCGAGTGACTTGTTCCACTCGATCGAGTGGTTTTGCTCAGTCACCAAGAAAGAAAAAGAAACGAAAAGAAAAAAAAAATGATGAAAAATATAATGAGAAAAAATATTTGGCTGAAGTTTTTGTTGTTTACACCTCCTGTGCTTATCATTATTTTGTTGAGGTGTTATTTGGGATTTGTGTTGTTTATGCCTAGATTTGGTAAGGCATCGAGCTTAATTTTGATAGTTGGAAGAATGGAACGAGTTCTATTGCGGTTTTGTTAGGAATTAGCTTGGCTATTTACCCTCACATTTCCATTAATTGTTTTGCCCCTTCTTACCAATTAGCCTCACATATCCATATTTTTGCAAATGTTCCGCACGTGATTGTCCTTGAACGGTGGTTATGCGTGTGTACGGTGCTTGAATCATCTTTCATATTAGTCAGCAATGCATGTTGTGTCGGTCGTAGTCTAGGTGAGTGACTATATTTTCTTCTCTCTCTCTTTTACATATCTAATTACCATTTGCTTGTTGAGAGAAGAGTGACCCGTGAGAGTCCGAATTTGGTTGAGTCTTGCAAGGTCGAAAATCTAATTTATTTCCAAGATTGTATAAATTCGTTCGCTTTCGTATTAAGCTTTGTAGCGATTGAATGAGTGCATTGAACGGTTTAACATTGACTTGTAGCTAGCTCTGAGACTTACTCCATTCCCCTAGGTTTATTTTGTTCCATATAGTTGCATTTAGTTTGCTTGAGGACAAGCAAAGGTTTAGTTTGGGGAAGTTTGATGCTTGTATTTTATATAGACTTTCTAGTCCATTTCTTGCACGCATTTCTATGTCATTTAGGTGATATTATATCACCAATGCCCCTATTTGGCTACTTTGTACTTTCATTACTATTTTGTAGGTACAAGCTGCGTAGTAGCAGAAACCGAGCCAAAACAGTCCAATTTGCATGCATTTAGGAGAATGGAAGGAACGAGACAGAAGCTCTTGCATGGGGAAGCATGAAACCGCTCGCATTCAAGTCCAAAGCCGTGTCCAACACTGCACGATAAGCCAAAAGACCTCGATCGATTATATATTTGGTCGATCGAGGCGCGTTGAAGAGAAAAGATCTCGATCGAGCTGTCCCGTGCTCGATCGAGTGGTAGCCGCTGAAAAGTTGCTCGATCGAGTAGAATTGTTACTCGATCCAGTGATTTCCTCCAATAAAGTCCTCGATCGAGTGGTTATTTCCCTCGATCGAGTAGAATCTATCTTGGGCCTTAAGTCCATAGCTTAATTAGGGTTTAAGAGTCGTGTTTTGCATTATATAAACTCTTATTCGTCTTCATTAGGAGGGGGGAGAATCATTAGGATTCAGAACCCTTATTGTTCGGAATCATTAGCATTAATCTTCCATTAGTTTCTGAACTTTATGTTTGGTTTGCATTTGGGTTTATCGACGTAGGATTTGTTCTTTACGCCGGATTTGCTAAGATTGTAAACTCCTTTCCTCTTTTCTCTCTTTTATTCTTAACCTTTGTCTTAATCATTGTTTACTCTTCCTAATTACTGCTGCGTTATTGTTCATGCCTGTTAATTACGATTTTATTATGTCTGTTGTCATATGTTTAATCGTCTTTGTTAACATCGTTAATAACATGAGTAGCTAATTCTCTTGTATGTTGGGATAAGGGAAACTATAGTAGAGGCATGTTAGGATAGATTATTTTAGTTAGTTTTGAATATGAGAATCAGTCTAAGCAATTTAATTGAGGTTTAGTCGAATGAGTGCACGCAGGAGACTAGGCTAGGTAGTTAACCCCGACCTGGATCGAAAGATTGGAAGGGAAGGCTTGCTTAGAATTGATAGGTGACTCCTAAGAGGGCGAGAGTTAATTAGGAAAATCCCTAGGGCGGTTTGAGACCGAGAGGAGAAAACCATTGCTCTTCTCATTGATAGATTGACTGACTTAGTTGACCCGTAAATGCCGATATTGCAGTGGACCGAATCCTAGCATATTTCTCTCTTATCTGATTTATTTCGTATTAATTCCTTTCTTTATTTCTCTTCCCTTAATCTTATTTAGTTTAGTTCAAAACCAATTTTCAACCCCCCAGATTGTTACTTGCAGATTTAAATTTCAGTTAAGTAGTTTCCTCCCTGTGGAGATCGACCCTACTTCCGCTATCTTCTTAGTTAGTTGACTTAGGTTTTATTTTTGGTGTATAACGACTGACATCAGTGTGATTGACATCAATCACTATCCATCACTAGGAGACAAATATGAATTGGTTCCATTGAAACATTAAGATTGATCAGTTTATGTTTTGTTAAGATTTTAGGAAGTGGAGAAATGCGAATATGGGAAGACCGCGAATGTGAACCAATAATGTCAAAAATGTAACTTTAACCTCTAACCTTATTCAAGTTTCACCATGGGAAACACAAGACTAAGGCTAAGTGTATCGTCCCCATCGGAGTCGTCGAACTGTGGACAACTCAAAGCGCCATCGCATCGCGACGACACTCGTTTCACGGAGCCCTAACAGGAGGACACGTCATGGGCTTGTAACCGATTTTAAAGGCTTTGAAACTGGTGAAAGGTTCGAACAAGACAACATCTAAAGAAATTGCCACCAATTTATTGTGGGAAATAGGAAACCGTTCAATCATTAAATCATGTCAAGACATAAAGTGACATAAATACTAAAGAGTCGTACCCTTAGCATTCACACATCCAATCACGCCCTCTCGATAGCGGCCTCTACTAATAGTTGTAGTTGTGTTCGTTACACTTGACTTTAAAAGTTATATAAATGAATGATATGCATACATTGTATTGACCTTAGAATGTGAGAATTGCTAAGTCTTTTAAATTTAGAAAAATAGGATTTGAGTGTCGAAGTTGATTGGATGTTTAATTGCTTGTGAGCAAAATAAGCATATATAATAGATATGTACATTTACTTTATAAACTCGACTCAAAATAAAAAGGAGTATAAAACAAAATAAAATGAATAATCTAAAAGTCAAAATAAAAATGATAATGACTAATTAAGACAGAAAATAGGTGATAATATTAATCGTAGCTGATCGAAGACGAGATCTAAATCTTACATCTTGGCAGTGGAGAAACAGGGGCAAACATGACCTTAGAACAGGCGCAACACTTGATCCGCTTCTTCTTAGAGCATTATTTGACCTGGTCTGGTCAAACAGCCTTGCTAGAAAGACGAAGTCAATGAAATACCCCCTTAGAAAAGCCGATGCATACGCTGCGTCCCTTCTAAGGATGAATTTGTTGTCTGTTCCGAATAATTGGTTATGCTCGTTAAATTAGAAATCGGTTTTCATTGTTTATTTACGACAAAACTATGCAAATATATATAAAAAAAGGAGAATTAAAATAATGAAAAAAGAAGATCACTCAACCATTCAATATTGATTATTGAAGATTACGTCCGGATTATGAAAGGCGACCTCAAAAGAACAAGTCTTTATTTTAAAAAGGTGATGTGCTAGTGTTAAACTGGACTATTAATGTCCATATCTACCGTGATAAATCGATTAATATTAATTATTAACGATCCGAGATGGGATTTAAATTAAATATGGCGAACAGGCACGGAAGGGGTCTTAGTAGAGGCGCACAACATTGTGCACCCCATAAGCCTCTTCTGAATGCTCTCAAGGTTAAAATCGGTTAAAAACTAATTTAAAATATGATTATTGGATTTATATGACAATTATACATGCAAATAAACATAAATAATACAAAAAAAAATTCAAAGAAATTTTTTACACTCTCAGACTTATATGCTAGCGTCGTGAGTAGACTAAAGCCTATTTGTTTTAGCGATTATTGTGACAGTGTAGGTGAAATTGCCCTTTAAAGTGATCAAGTATTAGAGCACATAAACGTTTATTATAAGTTGAGTGTAGTGGTCATGTTTTGTAGTTCTATCCAAATGAGGCGGGAGACAATCAAGCTAACATGGCCAATTGATCACGCCATAATTGTCAAGAGTATTAACAATATATTCATAGAATGCAAAGAGAGAGAGAAACGAATAGTGAAGGGCGGACACTCGCATGATAAATATCGAAAGACGAGCTCTGTATTTATTACACAAAAGGGGAAGAGTTTCATTCAGACTGTAACAGCGAAGAGCAGCTCCTTAGAAAAGGCGAAGCACTAGCTATGTCCCTTAGAAGAGGCGCAATAGTTCATGCGCCTATTCTTAGGAGGTTTCTCCTATAAGAAGCATACACGTTATTCCGGATTCAGAGGGAAATGGATAAAGTTTTTTTGATTAGATAGAGATCGTTTTTTCATGTCAAACACTTAACATAATAAAATATTACCATGCAGGAATCCATAATATTTCGTCTCAGAACAAGACAGAATCCTGAAAAGGGAAATGATTTTTGACTCGGACTTCGAATCGAGTCTAATTAACGTCAACACGATCGTATTGGCTTGCAGATGACAATAAAAGGGGTGACAAAAATGTTTGATATATATTTTATTAACCGACTTACAAAACGTCAGATATAGCAACATAAAACTAACAAGCACATCTAATTATCATCAAGTGGCTTTTAGGAGGTGTAGACCGAGGTATCTACACTAGTTTAGTGTAATTACGAAGAATCATAATGTCATTGGTTCAATGATTCATGTTAGGAAAGCAGTCGAGTTGAGAAGGATTTTCACTACTGTCTAAGGAGTGGTTAATTAAACTACACTATGTTAAACCTACCTGGTCGTTCTATCGTGTATATAACTACGTAACATGTTATCGCATAAAGGGACACTCTATAATTTAGTGTTATTTGAATGATTTGTGGAATCGTTCTTCAGAAAGTATTATGTAAGTATGATAAAGACTTAATATAGCACTACTTAGTACATATTTTGTCGCACGTCCTATTTTCCTGTATAAGACGTGGTTGATAGTTCTTATATATTTCTGTTATGATGAGCTTGGTTGTGTGATCAAGTGGGATTTTTTTACTCGGATATGTGGCCGACTGGGAGTATTTTAATTTGTGTATAAAACGTCTACATTAGTTGTGGTTGTTACATTATCTTTGTGATAATGAGATTGGATCAAGAGGTGAGTAATCAGCCACTAAATTATAATTTAATTGTCCTTATTCTGCTTAATCATTCCCCTTTTAAGTGCTCTTTTAAAGCATTTTAAGGGGTTGTTTGATTTCAACGGGGGAAGATGAATTCCCACGAACTCTAATATCACATGAAAAACAAATTCATGTGAATTACCTAAATGATGTTTGGTTGAAATATTGGTACTAAGTTCATGTGGGAATTGCCGCTTACCTAGTGGGGTTAAGTAAGTTCTCCTACATAATGGAGGAACTTAATATTCGTAAAAAGTCCCAATTCCCATGGTTTTGGCAACCAAACTAGTGTACAATCTTGTAATTAGTGGGGTATTCAAAATCTCATGAAGTGAATGAGTAACCAAACAAGTCCTAAATAGTGTGATGCTATGTGAATCAACACATACAACAATAACAACACAGCAAATATTACATACATATACTATGATCACGGTTAAGCTCTCACTCACATGCGATATTTGGAACTTGGGGTGTTAATTACTGTATCCAGTGACTCTAGTAGTTAACAGTATCAGTCTCAATTTTGGTTTTGTGGATAGAAGGTCACACGGCGATCCTCGTACATATCCGCTTACAAGGTACGCATTTTCTTACAATAAGATAATGACTTTACCCATACTCCGTAAAAGAACAAAGTTGTAATTATTGTTATTCTTTTTCTTACCCAAAAAAATTGAGAAAATGTTATCAATTGAAATAATTAGACTAAAGTTTTCCCCGAAAATACATTCGCTCATTACTCAAGTCTCTTAATTAATTTTCAGTTCCAAGTATTTTTTATCAAAGTAAGTATAATGATAAGAAATATGCAATGAATGAGATACCAATTTTATATGTTTAATTTTATAAAAATAGGATACTTTATATACTTTAAATGTATTGCCTGTAGTCAAAACTAATTATATTATCTACCTGTCTTATGATCAAAATATGTACGTGTTTTAAGATGAAACTAGTTATATAAAATTCTAGTCATAAGATCAAAATATGTACGTATTTTGAATTCATCTCAGACGTAATACCCAGCTACACATTTTAATAGAATATAATTTACACGTCTTTAATAATAAACTACATATGAACTAGTACAAATACCAATACAATAATCCCCACCAAGATAAGGGCAATTTGGTAAAGCCAAGCAAGGAAACATAACCTAGTGAGAGTGTACAGACAATATAACATACGGACTACTAGATCAGTATGTAGTTGGTGTTTTTGTCACGTCTCTTCATTAGGAGAGTTCCACCATGCCACTACTAAATATGGATATAGGTTGTTTCCTAATTTCAATTGTGCGAGTAGTGAAAGCCCTTAGTAAAAACAAGAGTAGTTATCGTGGTATGCTTGAAATCAATCGCTATCTATCCACTAAGAGATAAATATGAATTTGTTCCATCGAGACAGGACGATTGGTCAATTAAGGTTTGCTTACGAGCCTAAGAAGGCTAGAAATACGAATCTAGGAAAAGCAAGAATGCGAACCAATGATGTCGAACATATAATTTAAACTCCAACGTTATTCAAGTTACACCTTGGGTAACACTCGACTTAGTCTAAGTGTATCATCCACACTAGCGTCGCGAAACAGTGGACAACTCAACTTGCGCGCCATCGCATCGTTGCGGCACTCGTCCCACAAAGCCCTCACATGAGAACATGTCCTCGGTTTGTAACCGATATGAAAGACTTTGAAATCGATGAAATGTTCAAACAAGAGAACATTTGAAAGAGTCTGCACCAATTTGTTGTGGGAAATTGGAAACTGTTCGATTATTATGTAATTTAATGTCAAGACCTAAAGTGAAATAAACACTAAGAATCGTACCCTTATCATTCTGATGTCTAGAATGACTCTCGTAATACCCATTGAAAACAGATAGTCGCAGAGATTCCAAGTAAGGAGTGAGGGTAAGTTTTGGGAACCCATTCATTCACACACCCAACCCCGGCCACTCAATAGCGGCCGCTACTAGTAATTGGAGTTGTATTCATTACATATGACTTTAAAAGTTATATAAATGAATGATATGCATATATTGTATTGAATCTAAAACGTGAGAATTACTAAGTTGGTGGAATTTTGAAGAATAGGATTTGAATGTGGAAGTTGATTTAATAATGTTGATTGCTTGTGAGCAAAATAAGGATATATAAAAGACATGTACGTTTACCTTATACACCCAACTCAAAGAAAAAGGAGAATAAAAAAATGAAATGAATAATTTTAAAGTCAAAATATAAGTAATTATGATTAATTAAGACGGAAAATAAAGAATAATATTGATAATTGCTAATTAAAGACGAGATTTGAAGCTTACGTCTTAACTGTTGAGCAATAGGGGCAAACATGACCTTAGAACAAGCGCAACACTTAGTGCGCTCTTTCTAAAGGCATGTTTGATCTGATCTGGCGATGTAGGAAAAACGTTGGTAAGTAGTGTAGAGTCTATTGATCGAATACGAAAGAGGGGGGGGGGGGGGGGGAATTGAGTATTAAAAACTAGCCCCACTTTTTCGATTTATAAGATATGTAATTAATTATTTGATCTTATGAATTAAAATCAACTAATTAATTAATCAAAGTAAGCGCAAGTAACGAAATAACGAAAAGTAAAGAGAGTAGAGAGAGGCACACGATTTTTGAAGTGGTTCAGTTTCACACGTTGAAACCTACGTCCACTATTCTCGATTAATAATTCTTAGTACCTTTCTACGGATTACAAAAATTATCAACCCACTCGTATAATCAACACTATGATTATAACTCAAGGTGAGTATCGCTAAATACTCTATACTATCTTACGCTAATAAGAAACTACAATATAACTCACACAGATTCCCGTTAAAGAATTGTAAGCTTATAATGATGTACTATTATCCAATAACGTATTTAACTCAAGCGATTGATAATAATTGATGCACGACTCTTTTGAAAAACAAACTCTAAAAATAATAAATATTTGCGCAAAGGTTTGCTTTAAAACTATTTTGGAAAATCAACACTAGTAAATATGTAGCCGTGTTGTACTCGTGTATTTTGTGTGATTTACAATTTTGATATGAAGGAGTATTTATAGTAATAGAAGTATAGTAGATCTAAAACCCTAGCTTAATATTTAAGAAAGATATTTATCTTATCATAAAATAATATTTGCTTATCTTTTAGAAATATCTTTATCTCAAAATATTATTTGGTTTATCTTATAGAAATATATTTATCTTTAATATCTCAAAATATTGTTGTAAAGATTTAATAGAATCCTATATTAGGTAAACAAGGGAAACAACCTAGATAGGCCGAAATCCCCTAGCTCACAAAACCCTAGGAGGCACGCAACCCTAGGAGGCACAATCCTAGGTTTCCACGAAACCCTAGGTGGCTCAAACCCTTGGTGGGCTTATTAGGTTAACAACAAATTAAGATAGAATATATTAGAAACCCTAGGTAGCATGACACCCTATAAGTTGTATTACTAACCAATAGAATCCCATAAACATATTCTCTAATAAAACTTTTGATAAATATAAAAATACTCTTTCACTTTTGAAAATATTTAAATCATTTTATTTCCAAAATCATGCATCAACATTTATCATCCAAAGTCATAGGCTAAAGATATAACTTTGAACATAAAATCTCTCGAATGGAATAGTTACCGAATGAAGACCTATACTATCTAATCTTCACAAAGATCTTCAGTATACGGATCATCTCTTCATCTTGATCACAAAGACCCTCCATCTTGAGTCTTGTGCTATTTGAGGTAGATCTTGCTTGAAGCGACTTTCTTTAAAGTTATGCCTGGGTAGCTATAACTTTCATGTTCACTTCCAAAGTTATTCCTGAAGTTGTTATAACTTTGTCTCACAGACCTTGTCAAAGTTATGCCTAACTTTGATCTTTCTTCTCATCAATTTTGCTAGCTATAATAAGACTAAAGCACACAATTACACGCATATGATATATCGAGTAAAGCATATTATCACGTAAACACATGTCATTATCAAAACTATGAAATTGGTCCAACAAATTCTCCCTTTTTGATGTTGACAAGTCTCTTATGATTTCCTCTTAACATAGTCACTAAGTATGGTTCCCCCTCAACAAAGCACTCCAAAGTTATAGCAACTTTGACCGCAAGAACATAACAACTTAGCCAAAGTTATAACTTGAAAGACTTTAAGAGATAACAAGTCTTGACAAGGAGCAAGCTTAAGCAAAGACTCAAATCATATCATTTCTTCCCCCTCTTGGCATCATTGAAAAGACAAGAACAAGGATATAAAATGACAAGAATAACATACGTCAAGGCAAGAAATAGATATGCAAAATACGCAATATTAAACGATATATAACAAGCAAAATCAAATGTCAAATGTTAATTAAAACTACAAGCCACAATAATATTGTTAGTTGCCATTTGGGCCGAATAGGATAAAGTTTAACAAGCCAAAATGGGCCGAATGGTGAAGTAGTTCAAGAAACAAACAAACAAAGATAAGAAGATCAAGGCATGTTGGGTTGGCGGATTTTGTTAGGGTCAACGTAACCGGGTCGGGTGCGGTACTCAAGAGTGGTAAGGCGATCAAGGCATGACTTCACGTTATTAGCTTGTGCGGTAAGGCATACATCAAAGTTTCGAACTTTCAAGGAAAGAGCCTCAGTCGCATCAAATATAGTATGCATCCCCTCTCGCATTTCCGTACCACTTTTAACCAATGAACCTCCTTGGCTCACAAAAAATTGCATCTGATCCCTTTGCCTATACATCTCTTGTCGACTATCGACAACGTTCCTCTCCCATTTTGCTAGGCAATCATCCACACCCGTCATCCAAGACCTCAACTCAATACTCACACCCGACCCACCATGGTCACGGGTGGAGCTAGTGGACCTCAATGCCACGGTTTTGACAATTTAGTCAACGACCGCATCAATCGTTTTGTCTTGCGGATCAAGGCGCTCCATCACACTTCCCATAAACATATCCAACTTAGACTCGATCCCCGAAAAGTCAGCCATAACCGGCTTCAACCCGACCGAACCCCCCTTGGTCATAAACATCAACTCCGGACCACATGCTTCTAATTTCATGAACTTTAAAAACGTGTCACACATTTCATTCTTTACGGTAACACCATAACTACTCACATTAACAACCCCCTTCGACTCAAGTAGCCGTGATACCCACATTCCGTAAGGTAAGTCGAGGGTCGAATAAACTTTGTCTTCTGTCACCGAAAAAGCAGTTTGTGAGATACGAGAAAAGACAAGAAAAGGAAGATTAACCCGAATACCCTCCAACCAACTTTTTACAACCAACATCTCATAACAAGAAATTTTATCCCGTCCTCCCCGACGCGGAATAATGGTGTTCCATAAGAAATTCAACAAAAACTTCAACTTTGGGGACACATTCCCCGCCAAAACACAACTAGATAACGTTGCACCAACATCAAAATATCGCTTGACCGCTAGCTTATCCGAGTCCGACAGTTCGTCCCATGACGTACTCGGGTTTATTTGGATTCCATCATCAGGAACCAAAAACAGAGTAAAAAAATCAGTCAGGGAGATCGAAACTGATCGGCCATTAACAACGGCATTCAATACTCAGGAAGTTAAAGAAATAGAGGCGAAGAACTGAATTACCTCAATCGAAAAGACTGGACCCGAAAATCGTGATACGGTTTCCCATTCTTGAAAATTTAGAAATTCGTTGAAAAATCCCAAAGCCTCATATTTATCGCACCACACTTTTGGATAGTTACGACCTGTAACAACCCGAAAAATACCCTATTTTTCTAGTAAAAATATTTACTAACACTTTTCAGTAGAACTTAAGTTTTTAAAATAGGAATTTTTGTTCCGAGTCTTATTTTGAAATTCCGCGTTCGTATTTGGAATTTTTGAGGGATTCCATGAAAAGACCGTTTTTAGTCATCTTTGACTTTTCTTGACTTTTAAGTCGTCTTTGACTTTTCCTGGACTTTTTAAAGTCGTCATTGACTTTTTCTTGACTTTTAAGTCGTCCTAAACTTTTCTTGACTTTTAAGTCATCTTCGACTTTTCTCGACTTTTCAGTCAACTTTGACTTCCGTTGACTTTTTCCCGACTCGCCTCATAAGTTTGAGGACCGAAATTTTATTTAAAAAAATAATATTTTTGATTTATTTTATTTAGATTTATTAAGATTTATCATAATTTAATATAATTATTTTGAATTTATTCGGAATTTAAAGAATAACGTTTACGGTTTTTAACCAAACGTCATTTAACTATTCCCGACGCATCGTAATGCGCGCAACAAAATCGAAACTCTACTTTGGCATGAGTCACGCGCCCATGTCATCGTTTTCCACTCACATGAGATAGTTTAATTCTTTTGATTAAACTAATAAGAATATCTTAGATATTTTCAACTTTATCGATCAGTTAACGAAACGTACGCAAATCGAGCAAAAGCAGACCCGTTGCTCACCATACCACACGGCTCAAAAGTCCTCTAATGGCCTTGATATTTTCATTACTTTTGGATACAATAATCATAATATCTAGATATTTGTTATAATTAACTTTATCGTTAATTATATTTAATCGTTTACCGTAAAATAATTATTTAACGCGAGCCAATTACGGAACAACAATTTCAAAACTCAACACCTTTATTTGGCCTATATTACACGGCTCAACTCCACTTTCCACTCACCAACAACTTTTCACTTTACAACAAATCAAAATAAGATCAAAACATCACTTTATTTAATCGTTCTTCGTGTTCTTCGTAGTTCATCAATCGTTCTTCATCGTTCTTGAGCAAAACCTCCATAAATCCTTCATTTCTTAATTAAATCCTTCCTAATTTATATTTCTAGGATCTCCTCTTCGCTCTCCATCTTCTAGTACGGTATATTTTCAATTCCGTCAAGATCGTTTTCAACATTTAATTATGGAAAATTAAGTTTAAGTTCTAATAATTGTTTTTCTTGTTATTTCTTATAGGGGAAGAGTTTGAAGACGAATTTGGAGACTCTTATATTTTGGGTGAAGACTAGTAGGAGGGTTTCTTAATTATTACTTCTTATTATTTTTGTGCTAAGTGATTTTGGCTAGCGAAGGTAACGATTCCGAGTTACTCGACGATATAATGTCACATAGCCTTAGTTTCTTAGGTTTTAGTTCATATTATGGTTACTAATGATTTTTAGTAGTAACATGTTAAGTAGTATGATTTATATGTTGTATGGAATTTTTAATATGTTAGTGTTCTAAACATGTTAGTATGATTTAATTAAAATCATGATTTTTGTATGCATGATGGTTGAATTGGATGTTAAAAATGGATGTTGTGAATTAAAATGATGTTAGGATTAATTTGGGGTGGTTGTTGTGGTGGCCATTGAAGTGGCCGGTTATGGTGGTGGCTGAACCGGCCGGTTCAGGCTGGTCAGACCGGTTCCAGGCCGGTCCAGGCCGGTTCAGACCGATCTGGGCTGGTCCATGGTGGGTCCGGGTTTTGGTCTTTGGGTTGTGTCAATGTTTGATTGTTTAATTGTTGTTTTGACGGGTTTTAATTATGTTAAAGCATGCGGGAAATAATTAGAAACGGTTTTTTAGTAAAACCGTTAAAAAGGCCAAAACAGCCCATTGAGCCCCAAATCAGGCCGTGAGGCCCAAATCAGGCCCATGTGGGTCCGGCCCAACTCAGCCCGTGGGTCCCACTTTGGGACTTGTGACGGTTTTTGAGTTATCGTCATTTTTATCGTGTTTTGTAATATTTAGCAAGTGGGAAATATTAATAAGTAAAATATTTAATTAAAAAGGTTTTCCATAAAATTATTATTTCTCACATGTTAGAAATTATAAGACGAGATCGTAGATTAATTGGATATTAGTTAAGTCAAACGGGGTTTTGTTATAATATAATAATTCACATGTTAGAAGTTAATAAAATAACATGTATGGAATATGTTGATTTTTATGTCTATGTCTATGTGATAAAGACTCTGCTTCTAGCCGGTTTGATCCAACGGGTTTGGTCAAACTAAGATCTAGTCAGCCACGATTTGACTGATGACCCGTCGCGGGACTCGGGTCGGGGATTTGTCTTCAAGTAAAGTTGTATTTAATTACTGAATTAGCCTTAGTAGATATGAGGCGATATGATATATGATTTTATTGATATGCAATTAGTCACATGATAGGATGTTTTCCTGTGACTGTTTAATTATATGGTTGGTGTCGTGTTGACTAAGTACCCATAGAGAATTACGATTATATGGCAGGTTAAGTCGTATCTTGGCCATGTTTTAAAGGTAACCTCTGAGTTAAGATATTAGTTTGGTTCGGCCATTGTAATTCTAAATGAGTATCTTGGACCATGACATTGATAGGTCCGTACTGTCTTTAACGAGTATATAGTTCATGGTTAATAGCTTTTGTGTCCAGGATTGGTGGGTTTATATCCAAGTCGGGGCATGGTTACCTAATCCGTTTTGGGGTTGGAGCCAGCTTAAGTACTAGCCATCTCTGCTTAGGGGGTCGCCTAGTAGAGTTTCTTGTGTACTTCTGGTCACGAGACGGGGAATGGAATAGCTGTTGTTACTAGGTCTGATCAGTCTAGGCCTAGGATGTTTTCCTACCTTGTGGTATAGCCTCGAGTTACAGAAGTCTTCTATTGACTGCACTAGGAACTTATGCCTGTTTGTAGAGGTATTGGTCTTTCATGTTTGTATGATGCTATGAGTTCTAGAAGGTGAGATGCAAGCCGGCTAGGATTGATAGAGTTTGGATTACCGATTGTTAACTGATTCACATGATTACGTGTTGATTAGGGTTTGAGTGTATCACGGCCATGTTTCTGAGAGGAACCTCTGAGCTAGCATACCAGCTTCCCTACCTCGAGTATAGTTTATTATCGGTTTCACATGATAGCTTTCATATGCTAGGTTATATGTTAGTTATTTGTTTCATAACATGAAAAGCATATCTTATATGTTAAGTTTGTATTTTCCATATACATTGCTTTTATGTTATTCATGTTTAATTAAACTCGACATTTCGTGGCTGGGAGAACTCGGAGTTACTCCCCACTGACTGTGGCTTCCGTGTTTATAGTTAATGCGGTCGAACAGGTGGTGAATGCATACTTTGGGTACATTGACGAGCTAGCGAGCGAAGTATTACCTTGGACCTATATACGGTTCTTAGGATTGTATATTATTATACACTCTTTCATTTCTGTATTTATACGGGAGATATGTCTCCCGTCTTGTATAATTCTTATGTAGAACATTATTTACGTTTTGTAATGACCCTTTTTATTTCAGACACCTTCATTATGTATTTAAATTATTTTTTTTCTTTCCGCAAATTTGAGGGTGTCACAGTTGGTATCAGAGCATTTTTGCTCCCGACGCACGTTTGTGTACCCTTGCATAAATAACTTGACCTTAATAAAATAATAAACTTGTGAGATAGAAGGGTAAGATGGGTAGATTAGGATTTATGTTGTAGTCTCTTTGTTCTTGCTAAATGATAAGTACTAATCTGTGTTTTAATTTTGCAAGATGCCTCCGAGAATTGACAACACGATCTTAGCAGCTCTTACCGTTATTATCCAAAACCAGCAAAATCAGCAAAACCAACAAGTAAATCCTATTCCCGACCGTGAGAGACACGGGGGTTATACGTGGGTTGCTTCACAGCTATCGAGGAGCCAAACCAAAACCTACGATGGCGAAGTTGATCCCGTTAAGCTTTCTGTGTGGTTACGAGAAATGGAGAAGAGTTTTTCTCTGTATGATGTCCTTGAAGAGGACAAAGTCCGTCTTGCTTCTCACTTCTTAGAGAAGGAAGCAGATCAGTGGTGGACTCTTTCTGGTCCTACCGCGATGTTGGAGCCTAATTTTGGGTGGGCTCGTTTCCGTGAGCTCTTGGAAGCGAGGTTTTACCCCGATGAATTGAGACAGCAAAAGTTGAAGGAGTTCATGGATTTTAAACAAGGACTTCTTTCTGTTCAGGAGTTCACTACTCAGTTCAACGAGTTGGCTCATTATGCCACTCGACTTATTTCGAGGGAGGAGGACAAAGCTTTCTTTTACTTAGGAAAGCTATCTCCTCAGGTGAAGGGGAAGATAAGTAGGGGTTCTACTTCTTTTGTCTCGATTTACAATGATGCTTTATGGGCGGAGAGTTCTATTCGGGAGATTGCCGAGGAGGCCCGTACTTCGTTTGTAGCTCCTAATGCCTTTGGCAAGAGACCTCTATATCCTACTTCCCGACCTTCCTTTTCTCCTTCTTTTCCAAACAAGAGGAGGAACTTTCAGAGTGGACAGGCAAATCCGACAAACCGTCCATTTGTCCCGAGCAACAACAACGATCCTAAGGGTCGTACCTGTTTTGCGTGCAAGATGCCTATGCATCCAGGTGTTGGCTGTTTCAACAAGCCAATTGTATGCTTTACTTGTCTGAAACCGGGACACAAGTCATTTGTATGTCCTGATAGGAAGATGATAGCTTCTACACCAGCTACATCTGGGAGACCGAAGGGTCGAATTTTCGTCATGAGCCGCGCTGAGGCCGATGCTCAACCAGACCTGGTGACTGGTAGGTTTCAATTTATGAAATCCGTGTTTAATTTTATTAGATACGGGAGCTTCTTTGTCTCTTCCTCAGCCTCGTTTCCCTTTTTCGTCTTCGCCTTTTTCATCTTATCTTAATCTTTAATAATGCTTCCTAATGTTCCTTGTATCATGTTCTTTCATCCCTACGCTCTGGAGAGGTAGTCCTTTTAGCTATCGTAAGGGTTTGTGGTATATTATGCTTAGTCGGAAGAACTTTGAATCTTGTGGAATATTCATGTTTGTTAAAAGGAACTTGTGAATTGAGGAAAATGGTATGGATCTAATTTCAACCTATGGTGGTGAGAGTTAGTACCTTGAGGAGGAAGTTTCGAATATGGTACCTAACTAGCCTATTAAGCTAGTTTCATGTTTAGAGGATTATAAAGATTTGAGGATAAACTTAGGAGGAAATTATCCTAGTGGTTTTAGATTATGAAAGCTTGAAGTTGCAATATTTTTTTTGAGGATCGAAATAAGCTTAATAATAGTTGTGGTTGTGGTTAAGAATTTTAGTGATTCTTTAAGTGTTACTTGGGAATTTGTTGTCGTTAAATGTTGGACCCTAATGGGAATAAATACCTTGTGGAAGTAGCATTTGATGGCACAACTTGAGGAATATCGACATAAGCGAAAACCGATGTATTGAGAGTTCGGAAGATATAAATAAATTGATTTACGGTCGCATTGCCCTATGATTGGCAAAAGTTAAGTGAAATGATATTGGGTGACTAATCTCTTTTGAGGAGTTGTGTTTTAACTTTTGAAGGTGAGAAAGTTAATTGTTAATAACTTAAGATAATGAATTTTGGAATAAATTGGATTAAAGGAGTTCATAGTAAGTCCTTTACTTTGGGGTTGTTAGCGGCATTGTTTCCCAAATTATAAATATTTGGATGGTGGTTTTCAATAAGAGTTTTAATGGAGCTAAGAAGATTAGAGTTCGTAATGAATCTTTCATGGGCGGTTAGTTATGGAGTTTACCGTACCGATGGACCTTAGAAGATTCTGATTGAAATTGAATAATTGGGAGTTGTTACTCAATGTGTCATGCTTATGAAATATTTTTGGTAGGAATCTGATGATCGACATTCGAATTGTCATAAATGGATGATAGTTTTGTGATTCATTCCTCTCTTTTCTCTCTTTCTTTTCGATTTATTCTTTCGAATATTTCGTTCCTTCTATCAATTATCATCTCGTATAGATAGGTTATTAAAAGCTTTAGTTAGAAATTTTAGGTATAGATAGTAGTGTTATTACTTTTACTATAGAATTTTTGAACTAAAAGCTTTTGGAAATTTTTGATGATTTCAAGTATTTTACCGTCAAGGAGTGTTGAGACTCGTTATTGGAGACGTTCGATGACTAGTTTTCTCATTTATTGATGCGAAAATGTATCTTTTAAAGTCTTTGACTTGGGACGTCGATGTTCTTAACTGCAGACGAGAATCTTCCGCCCCATGAATAAGACCCTATATTTTTATTATCAGTATATTTTTAACAGGTTATGAAATAGACCTACATATATGTTACGTTCTTTCTCCTAAGTTTCGAGGACGAAACTTTTTAAAAGGAGGGGTGATTGTAACAACCCGAAAAATACCCTATTTTTCTAGTAAAAATATTTACTAACACTTTTCAGTAGAACTTAAGTTTTTAAAATAGGAATTTTTGTTCCGAGTCTTATTTTGAAATTCCGCGTTCGTATTTGGAATTTTTGAGAGATTTCATGAAAAGACCGTTTTTAGTCATCTTTGACTTTTCTTGACTTTTAAGTCGTCTTTGACTTTTCCTTGACTTTTTAAAGTCGTCATTGACTTTTTCTTGACTTTTAAGTCGTCCTAAACTTTTCTTGACTTTTAAGTCATCTTCGACTTTTCTCGACTTTTCAGTCAACTTTGACTTCCGTTGACTTTTCCCGACTCGTCTCATAAGTTTGAAGACCGAAATGTTATTTAAAAAAAATAATATTTTTGATTTATTTTTATTTAGATTTATTAAGATTTATCATAATTTAATATAATTATTTTGAATTTATTCGGAATTTAAAGAATAACGTTTACGGTTTTAACCGAACGTCATTTAACTATTCCCGACGCATAGTAATGCGCGCAACAAAATCGAAACTCGACTTTGGCATGAGTCACGCGCCCGTGTCATCGTTTTCCACGCACATGAGATAGTTTAATTCTTTTGATTAAACTAATAAGAATATCTTAGATATTTTCAACTTTATCGATCAGTTAACGAAACGTACGCAAATCGAGCAAAAACAGACCCGTTGCTCACCATACCACACGGCTCAAAAGTCATCTAATGGCCTTGATATTTTCATTACTTTTGGATACAATAATCATAATATCTAGATATTTGTTATAATTAACTTTATCGTTAATTATATTTAATCGTTTACCGTAAAATAATTATTTAACGCGAGTCAATTACGGAACAACAATTTCAAAACTAAACACCTTTATTTGGCCTATATTACACGGCTCAACTCCACTTTCCACTCACCAACAACTTTTCACTTTACAACAAATCAAAATAAGATCAAAACATCACTTTATTTAATCGTTCTTCGTGTTCTTCATCGTTCATCAACCGTTCTTCATCGTTCTTGAGCAAAACATTCATAAAATCTTCATTTCTTAATTAAATCCATCCTAATTTATATTTCTAGACTCTCTCTTCGCTCCTCCTCTGCAAGTACGGTTATATTTCAATTCCGTCAAAATCGTTTTCAAGACTTTAATTATGGAAAATCATTTTACTTCTAAATAATGTTTTTAGGCATGTCTTATAGGGGAAGATTTTGGAGGACAGAGTTTGGTGACTCGTATATAGTAGGGAGATTAGAGAGGGTTTCCTTAGTTATACTTCTTATTATTTTGGTGCTACTTGATTTTAGCTAAGCTAAGGTAACGATTCCGAGTTACTCGACGATATAATGTCACATAGCCGTAGTTTCTTAGGTTTTAGTTCATATTATGGTTACTAATGATTTTTAGTAGTAACATGTTAAGTAGTAGGATTTATATGTTGTATGGAAATTATAATATGTTAGTGTTCTAGACATGTTAGTATGATTTAATTATAGTCATGATTTTTGTATGCATGATGGTTGAATTGGATGTTAAAAATGGATGTTGTTAATTAAAATGATGTTAGGATTAATTTGGGGTGGTTGTTGTGGTGGCCATTGAAGTGGCCGGTTATGGTGGTGGCTGAACCTGCCGGTTCAGGCTGGTCAGACCGGTCCAGGCCGGTCCAGCCGGTCTGGGTTGGTCATTGGTGGGTCCGGGTTTTGGTCTTTGGGTTGTGTCGATGTTTGATTGTTATGTTGTTGTGTTGACGGGTTTTAATTATGATAAGCATGCGGGAATTTATTAGAAACGGTTTTTATTAAAATTGTCAAAACACCCCATTTTGGCCAAAACAGGCCGTGGGGCCCATCCAGGCCCAGGTGGGGTCCGGCCCAACTCAGCCCGTGGGTCCCACTTTGGGACTTGTGACGGTTTTTGAGTTATCGTCATTTTTATCGTGTTTTGTAATATGTAGCAAGTGGGAAATATTAATAAGTAAAATATTTAATTAAAAAGGTTTTCATAAAATTATTATTTCTCACATGTTAGAAATTATAAGACGAGACCGTAGTTTAATTTAATATCCTTTTAGTCAAACGGGTTTTTGGGTATAATATGATAATTCACATGTTAGAAGTTTTAATAAAATAACATGTAATGAATATGTTGATTTGATGTCTATGTGATAAAGACTCTGTTTCTAGCCGGTTTGATCCAACGGGTTTGGTCAAACTAAGATCTAGTCAGCCCCGATTTGACTGATGACCCGTCGCGGGACTCGGGTCGGGGATTTGTCTTCAAGTAAGGTTGTATTTAATTAATGAATTAGCCTTAGTAGATATGAGGCGATATGATATTTGAATACGATTTATATGCAATTAGTCACATGATAGGATGTTTTTCCCGTGACTGTTTGATTATATGGTTGGTGTCGTGTTGACTAATTACCCATAGAGAATTATGAGTATATGGCGTCTTGACCATTCTAATTCTAAATGAGTAGCTTGGACCATGGCATTGATAGGCCTTACTATCTTTAACGAGTATATGTTCACCGCTTGATAGCTTTTGTGTCACGGCCTGGGGGGTTTATCTCCAAGTCGGGGCATGGCTGCCTAATCCAATTTGGGAATGGAGCCAGCTTAAGTACTAGCCATCTCTGCTTAGGGGGTCGCCTAGTAGAGTTTCTCATGTACTGTTTTGTCATGGGAAGGGGAATGGAATAGCTGTTGTCGCTAGGTCTGATCAGTCTAGGACTAGGATGTTTTCCTACCTTGTGGTATAGCCTCGAGTTACAGAAGTAGACTATCGCCGTCCTAAGAACTTATGCCTGTTTCTAGAAGTATTAGTCTTTCATGTTTGATAATTCTATGAGTCTTAGAAGGTGAGATGCAAGCCGGCTAAGGTTGATAGAGTTTGGATTACCAGATGTTAACTGATTCACATGATATTATGTTGATTAGGGTTTGAGTGTATCATGGTCATGTTAATGGTAACCTCTGAGCTAGCATACCAGCTTCCCTACCTCGGAGTTTTTCGATTGTTAACGGTTTCACCTGAAGCTTTCATATGCTAGGTTATATGTTAGTTATTTGTTTTATAACATGAAAAGCATATCGTATATGTTAAGTTTTGTATTTTCCATATACATTTCTTTTATGTTATTCATGTTTTATTAAACTAGACATTTCGTGGCTGGGAGAACTCGGAGTTACTCCCCACTGACTGTGGCTTCCGTGTTTATATTTAATGCGGTTGGCAGGTTTGTGATGCATACTTGGGTACATTGACGAGCTAGCGAGCGAAGTATTTACCTTGGACCTATATTCGGTTCTTAGGATTGTATATTATTATACACTCTTTTATTTCAGTATTATACGGGAAACATGTCTCCCGTTTTGGATATTTCTTTTGTATAATATTATTTCCTTTTTGTTATGAACCTTTTTTATTTATGACACCTTTGTTATGTATTCTCATCTTTTATTTAGTTAAATTAATTTTTTTCTTTCCGCAAATTTGAGGGTGTCACATTGCCGCTAGAGCAATCAACAACCTAATAATAGTGATGCGAGCTACGGGAGCATAGGTATCGAAATAATCAATCCCTTCCTTTTGTCTAAAGCCTTGGATAACCAATATAGCTTTAAATTTGTCGATAGAACCATCAACTTTCATCTTCTTTTTGAAGATCCACTTGCAACCCAATGGTTACAACCATGAGGTAGATCCGCAAGCACCCAAGTGTTATTGCCCATTATAGAATCCATTTCATCATTCACCGCCTCTTTCCAAAAGGAAGAGTCATGAGACTTCATAGCCTCATCAAATGTTTTAGGGTCCTCATCAAGCAATATGGATAAAAGCTTTCACATCCATCCCTTGAACCTTCAACCAAATAGGTATGAAAATTGGGACCAAAGGATTTAGCAATCCTTCCTCTCTTACTTTTACGAATTTGGGGAGTTTCTTCTTGAGTTGTGACATTGTCATTTCCCTCAATAGCTCCACTAGAACTAGGTACAAGATCTCTTGGCTTCGGCATTGATGAGAAACGACTCTCATCAAATATCGCATCCCTTGACTCAATTACAGTGTGAACCGCAATAGAATCGTTTGGTTCAATTACATAGAACCTATAAGCCTTTGAATGCGCAGCATATACAATGAATATGCAATCGATGCCTCTTTCCCCCAATGTTTTAATCTTGGGATCGGGTAGTCTTACGACGGCCTGACAACCTCAAACTCGAAGATAATTCAAGCTTGGTTTCTTTTTGTACTAAAGTTCATATGGAGTGTCATTGTTCCTTTTGTTAGGAATCCTATTTAATAAATAGCAAGCCGTTAACATGGCTTCACCCCAAAATCCATCACTCAAACCCGAGTAAGACAACATGGAATTAACCATTTCTTTTAGGACTCTATTTTTCCTCTCTGCCACACCATTTAATTGTGGTGTATAAGGTGGAGTAACTTCATGAATAATGCCACAAGACTCAAAATACGATGGATCATAATACTCACCACCTCTATCGGTGCGCAACCTTTTAATCAAAACCGATTGTTGCAATTCAACTTCATTTTGAAATACCTTAAACTTATCAATTGCCTCATCTTTAGTGTGTAGTAAAAATATGTAACAAAAAGGACTAAAGTCATCAATGATAGTCACTACATACTTTTTACCACCAATAGATGGAGACCCATGAAAATCACATAAATCACTATGTATAAGTTCAAGCACATGTGAGATCCTAGATACATTACCAAATGATTGCCTTGTGATTTTAGTCAACATACAAGTATTACACTTATTAATGTTCATGTCAAATGTTGGGATTAGACCATCTTTTGACATAGTTTCCAATCTCTTATAATGAACATGTCCTAATCTCACATGCCAAAGATATGAAGTATCATTCATAGAGGAAGCAATAAAAACAGAATTTTCATTTGGAACTACATTCAACAGAAACATGCCATTACAATAATAACCAAATCCAATAAACACACCATGTTTAGATAAAACATATTTATTAGATTCATACACTTGTTTATAACCAAGTTTACATAGACAACTTCCAGATACAAGGTTCTTTCTAATTCTGAGTACATGTAAAACATTAAATAAAGTTACAACATTTCCGGAACTAAATTCCAACAACACCGTGCCACGACCAATAATAGAAGCGGTAGACTCATTGCCCATATAAAGAATGGATCCATCTTTCACGGATTCATAGTCCTTTAACCAATGACGATCCTTGCAAACATGATTAGTTGCACCCGAGTCTATCCATCATGCCACTACATCATCCTGCACATAAAATGCCTCAGAAATTAGTTGTACATAATTCACAACCGAATTAAAACCATAGTCTAAAAACTGACCTTGATTAGTGGGTGGACCTTGGCCTTTAGGCCCTTGTCCTCCTTGGTTAGCACTTGCACCTTTCATCTTCTTGTGCTTGCCAAAATTGCGATACATTTTGAAATGCCCAGTTTTTCCACAAGTCCAACAAGCACCTTTCGGTGGCTTATTAGACTCGTCATCATTAGTGTTGTTGTAGGGGCGTTTCTTCCCCTTAAACGTGTTCTTGGAACCCTCTCCCTTTTCCATCATATTGACGGAAGAGGATCCCATGACATCCTTCCCTTTACCCTTGCCACCATCTTGCACCCTTAGAGATTCCTCTATTCGCAAGTGGCTACCGAGTTGTATAAGTGACAAATCTTCCTTCTTATGATTCAACATATGCTTAAAGTCTTTCCAAGAAGAAGGCAATTTGTCTATAATACTAGACACCAAGATGGATTCATCCATCTCCATTTTATGTTGAGCAAATTGCCCCAAAATCCGGAGCATTGCATTATATTGTTCTATTACCGGTCTAGTATCGACCATTTTATAGTTCATGAAATTTCCAACAAGGAACTTCTTACTAGAAGCATCCTCATCCATATATTTAGACTCTAGTTGATTCCATAGTTCCCTAGCGGACTCTATGTTTTGACAAATATCAAAAAGAGAGTCGGACATACCATTCAAGATGTGACCACGACATATGTAGTCATCATTCTCCCACTTGTTGCGCTTTCGCTGAATCTCCGAGAGAGTCTCATCACCAAGAATCTCCGGCATTGGAGTACTTAACACATATATACACTACCTTCAAAGCGGTGAGAAGGAAGTGTATCTTCTTTTGCCAACGACGGAAGTCTATCCCTTCGAATTTCTCCAACTTTCCGAACGTGGAAGTCATCTCTCGAATTGATTCCATTTCAAGTGTAGAAAATACTCTAAGAATGATATATATTGGACTTGTATTACAATGATTACAAACTAGTAACAATACAACAAGGCACTAAAAAACATAAATGAAACAATTGCAAACGGTATTTATCAACCCACCGAATCGTGTTGAACACACTTTCCTTAGAGTATTTCGACCCTTATTGCCTTGGGTATCTCGAAAGCTCTGAAGGATAAGACGGTTATACTTTGTCTTAGGCAAGAACAAAGAACACTAGAACAATAGAGTTTTATCTTAATTTTGTTTTTGTCAAAATCTGAAAAATGAAATTTAATGTTATATTTTCATTCAATCCTCTCACATATATATAAAGATTTATGTAATAAGATTCATAATATAAACATATATTATTTAATGGATAAATGCATGGGAAAACACCCAAAAATTACCGTCGTTGGGTTTCATTCGAAACCCAAACAACACAAGTAAAAAGCGCGCGAAAACAGAACAAATATACCCAGAAAACTGAAACCCCAATCGAGGTTTGGAAACCCCGATCGGGGATTTATATATCTTGGTACATATAAATAATCAGAGACTTTACAGACCCCAAATCCTATCGGGGTTAGGCCACCCCGATCGGGGTTATGTCTCCCATGTTTTATTTATGCAAAACACTAAGTATAACACTTAGTAAAACTGAGTATAAAACTCAACACAAATAACGAGTCGATATAAATATACAATAAACTAGTCATTTCCTTATCCATTACAACCATGATTCCATGAACTCGATATACGATTATATGAGCATACACTCCGTATTCCCGACTCACATTATATCCTTTACGAGCTCAAAACCGACTTTGACTTGAAAACTGAACTGAAATCTATACAAAACTAGAGCTTTTCAGAGGCTAAAAGGAGCTAAGATCAACACTCCCTCACACACAAGCTAAATGACTCGGAAAACTCGAGGAACCTGCACTAGGCCAGGCAGAACAGATAGAACTTTGCACCTTAGCACACAAGCACAGGTAGCAAAGGTTGTGTTTAAGACTCAAGACACACAAGTAATGACTCTTAGACACTGTAATCTTAGATCACACACAAGTTCACTAAGGATTACCACAATACTTAGCTTTGCTAAAGAATTGCAATGAACAAAGTTCAGGTTTATATTAATTCATCATAATCTGATTTCAACTTCTTACAAGCAAGCCTTATATAGGCCAAGAGATACACATCTAAGGGTCTCAAATGCATCATCTAATGTACAATAAGTCGTGGCCTTGGCCTTACACAAATCAGAATACTAACTAGGATACAAAAGCATAAAGTAATAAAGCATAAAGCATAAAACAGAAAACAGGCTGCTCCTCTTTGTCTTGTTGTGTAAGGTCAATTAAGATGTGTAAGACCTTGGAGCTTGGGCTTGGCAGCTACCATCTTCAAGTACAAAGGGTTAGGATGTCTTTCAAGTCGTGCCCTTGTCTTGCCTAGCCAAATATAGCACCCAAAACAGCCTTGGTACAAGACAATGCTGAAATGTCCCCATCTGGACCCATTTGTTTGCACTTAGCTAAACCTGCTCTTTTATTGTGAATTAGCAAAAACTCTCCTGGACTTTTATCTTCCTAAGACTTTAAACTAAGGGTTTTAGGCCTTGGAATAACTTAATTCATAATAGGGGTTGCCTTGGACGAAGCTCTTTGATGTTGGACCTGAACCGGGTGAGATAGGACATGGACCCTTCTGATTGCATTTTGTAACACTCATAACTCTCTGCTCAGGATGAATTTGAAGACCCATGATAGCTCATGTGAAAGCTATGGATGTTAGCGTTCTCCTCCAAAAAGAATCACCCCTAAACATTAAGTAGATTTTGAGTTATGCAACTTTGAGTGCAGATTGGTCTTAATCACATACCCAGCAGACTTGCCACTAACTATACCCGTTTTGCTCAGGCCATAACTTTCTCTTTAGGATGATGTAGGAGTAACCTAAGGTTCCATTTGAAAGCTAAATGAGTTATCTTTCCCCTCCATTTGGAATCACACAAATAGCATGCTCCAATCTTCAGTTATGATCCATTTGGTAAGAGGGGGTCAGACTGATCTCTACATTGCACTCTTCTGTAGGGGATATCTTGTAGCAGCCATAACTCAAACTACGTACCTGCTATTGGTCTGATTCCAAATGCATTGTATATCCAAGACCATAAGCTTTCCAATGACTCAAGAATCAAAGGATTTGCACAAGTAGAACTTGAAATATGAAGCTTGAAAGTCAGGCCCGTACAATTGAAAGCTCAAGATGCTAATGTTGATCCCCTAAATTGCATTCATTTGGGATGTCTACTTGGACATCCCCATGGACGGTTGTATTAGCACAAAAACGAGTGACAATGCAACAAGTTTTGTTGCAAACTCCCCTTCTTCAAAAGAATTTGTCCTCAAATTCTGTTGGATCAAAATCAAAAGACTTGTTGCCAAGGGTTGTGTTCTCCTACTCTTCAAAAGATCAAGTACAACTTCAAAGATGGACTATCATGGCCTCCTCCCGGATCATAGACTAGAATGGTGAATGGCATGAGATATGTGGTACCATTCCCACGTTCAGATTGCATACCCAAACAAGTATTGCTTGTTCCTCCTGGATCAAATGTGAGGTGTATGACATCCTCCCTAGACTTCACATCTACCCTCATTCTTCTTGTAGTATCATGAGCTTGTCTATCATTTGAGGATGGTGTTCCACCTGGATGAAATGTACTCATGACAAGCTTTGGACTCAACTTCGCATCAAATATCCCAATACTTGTAGCACCGAAATCAGAATGTTCATATTTGCACCCCAAGCTTGGTTTGTTCTCATTGACTACTATCCTAACATCCTTAGGTGACCAACACTCCTTAAGTGAAGCATAAGCAAGAAGCAAATCAGCCCCTAGGGTACCTCCTCTCACATTCAGCTCCTCTTGAGTAGATATCAAGTTATACAAAGGGTCACTCACATCAAAACAAGCATCATTCACATAGCACGCATCCAAAGAAGTGCTTATACAACAAGTAGAACACGAGAAAACTTCAAGTGGGCAGCTATTGTTTTTGTGCATTGGACTCATCATACATAACACCAAATGAACTAAAACTTGAGCAACATCAAGTAGTGAACCTCCCCTTGGTGTTCCACATAATCCCAACAAGTTCTCCCAACCAATTTGAACATTACTCATCTTAAAACACAAGAAGATCGTAGCTGGACAGTAGGGTTTAGATTGATCAATTTCACTCCTTAACATGTATGAGGTAGCACCCAAATGAGCAAGAATAACTTGCAACCTCATCAACATGTAAGAATGAAAGTGTGGAGATGCAAGAGCACAAGATATACCTCTCAAGATGAAAGTTAAGAAGAAAGAATCATGGCTTGTGTAGAAGATCAATTTTGGCACACTTGAGAATGGAACAACCCAAGACACTCCTTTTGCTTCACCCTTGATCGACTCCCAACAACTACCACCATTGAACATGACCATGGATTGTCCAAACTTCATGGTTTGAAGCTCAAGTAGTCCTTGGTCGACAATCACCTCTATAGGACCCAAATCAGTAGCTTGCTCATTGATGGCTCCACAAGAAAGGACAAGGCTATTGTCTTCTTCATTAGTAGGCTCATAGGTTGAGTTCAAGGAGGTTTTATTTTCAAAACATGGGTTCTCAATGATAGCACTACATGACCGTTTCACTTCAGCACATGTACTCATGACCTTTGGTTTAAGCTTAGACTTAGGACAAGCAACATCCAAGCATGACACAACAACCATTTGGCCTAAACTCTTATCTTTCCCAACTGTTTTGATGGCTTCTAAACTATCCCCTTTAGTTAAGACCTCATGATTTGTAGGCCTTACTAAGATCTTCTCAACATATAAGGCTAACTCAAGCAAATCATCATATGGATACAACACTTCTAAATCAATTCTCTTTGCAATTTCAGATTTCAAGCCATGGTAAAATCTAATTCCCTTTTGCACAACCTCAACATTCATATCACAAACAAAGTGTAGTTCCTCAAACAACTTAGCATATTCAAGGACACACAATGAATTTTGTTTAAGGGCTTTTAGTTCAGTCCACAAATCCTCCATGGTAGAACGAGGTAGATACTCTTGTTTCATGTTCCTTTTAAGTTTAAACCAAGAACTAATCATACCCTTCCCTTCCATTCTCCTTGAAAGTTTAAGAGTATTATACCATAACAAAGCAAAATCCTTTAAACAAGACACAACAAGTTCAAGCTTCCTTTTTTCAGAATAACACTTGTGCTCAAAGTAGCATTCAACATCATACAACCAAGACACAAATGCTCTACTGTTTTCACCATTAAAGGAAGGAAGTAATGGTGTTTTACCTTTGCTCCCAAGGGTAGGAGAGGACTTAGAACACTCATGTGGCAGGTGGTATTCCCCTTGGTACAAATCAGGTGGTTTAGGCTCCTTTGGAACACCATAGTTGCTGGTTGCCTTCTTTGGAAGCACATCACCTTCATACCTTCTTCTTAAAGCTTGGAACTTCACCCTAGCTTCTTCTAAGGACTTGGAGATGGAACCAAGGTCACAAGGTTCCATTATTTGACATGGAACATAAGGCATTACAACTTTGCTACTGATTTTCTCACACAAATCAGATTGCACTCCCCTCATGATAACAGGTTGTTTTTGTGTTTATAATGTAGGTAGGAAAACACAAACTCACAAACCAAAGCTCTGATAACCAATTGAACTGAAATCTCTACAAAAATAGAGCTTTTCAGAGGCTAAAAGGAGCTAAGATCAACACTCCCTCACACACAAGCTAAATGACTCAGAAAACTCGAGGAACCTGCACTAGGCCAGGCAGAACAGATAGAACTTTGCACCTTAGCACACAAGCACAGGTAGCAAAGGTTGTGTTTAAGACTCAAGACACACAAGTAATGACTCTTAGACACTGTAATCTTAGATCACACACAAGTTCACTAAGGATTACCACAATACTTAGCTTTGCTAAAGAATTGCAATGAACAAAGTTCAGGTTTATATTAATTCATCATAATCTGATTTCAACTTCTTACAAGCAAGCCTTATATAGGCCAAGAGATACACATCTAAGGGTCTCAAATGCATCATCTAATGTACAATAAGTCGTGGCCTTGGCCTTACACAAATCAGAATACTAACTAGGATACAAAAGCATAAAGTAATAAAGCATAAAGCATAAAACAGAAAACAGGCTGCTCCTCTTTGTCTTGTTGTGCAAGGTCAATTAAGATGTGTAAGACCTTGGAGCTTGGGCTTGGCAGCTACCATCTTCAAGTACAAAGGGTTAGGATGTCTTTCAAGTCGTGCCCTTGTCTTGCCTAGCCAAATATAGCACCCAAAACAGCCTTGGTACAAGACAATGCTGAAATGTCCCCATCTGGACCCATTTGTTTGCACTTAGCTAAACCTGCTCTTTTATTGTGAATTAGCAAAAACTCTCCTGGACTTTTATCTTCCTAAGACTTTAAACTAAGGGTTTTAGGCCTTGGAATAACTTAATTCATAATAGGGGTTGCCTTGGACGAAGCTCTTTGATGTTGGACCTGAACCGGGTGAGATAGGACATGGACCCTTCTGATTGCATTTTGTAACACTCATAACTCTCTGCTCAGGATGAATTTGAAGACCCATGATAGCTCATGTGAAAGCTATGGATGTTAGCTTTCTCCTCCAAAAAGAATCACCCCTAAACATTAAGTAGATTTTGAGTTATGCAACTTTGAGTGCAGATTGGTCTTAATCACATACCCAGCAGACTTGCCACTAACTATACCCGTTTTGCTCAGGCCATAACTTTCTCTTTAGGATGATGTAGGAGTACCCTAAGGTGCCATTTGAAAGCTAAATGAGTTATCTTTCCCCTCCATTTGGAATCACACAAATAGCATGCTCCAATCTTCAGTTATGATCCATTTGGCAAGAGGGGGTCAGACTGATCTCTACATTGCACTCTTCTGTAGGGGATATCTTGTAGCAGCCATAACTCAAACTACGTACCTGCTATTGGGCTGATTCCAAATGCATTGTATATCCAAGACCATAAGCTTTCCAATGACTCAAGAATCAAAGGATTTGCACAAGTAGAACTTGAAATATGAAGCTTGAAAGTCAGGCCCGTACAATTGAAAGCTCAAGATGCTAATGTTGATCCCCTAAATTGCATTCATTTGAGATGTCTACTTGGACATCCCCATGGACGGTTGTATTAGCACAAAAACGAGTGACAATGCAACAAGTTTTGTGCAAAAACCCAAATGAACTTAAATGACGTGGATCAAAATCACTAAACAATAGATATCCGTTTGAACATCCCAACTGATAAATAACCCATTTACATAACAAAA